>OZ008369.1:271761295-271976375 GCA_963931995.1 Phaonia tiefii | reverse complement strand
GGTTGATTGGTTGACAAGGCTGCAAGACAGCATGCTGTCTAGCGCACTTAGGCTAAAGACGCCCATTGTCATACCCGCAGTTTCCGCTATAGCAACTATTGACTAGTCGTCTAGCCAATTTGCCCTTTCGATGAATTTGTCTATAAGACCTACAGGAATATCCTGTAAGGCTACGGTGCTAACTAAATGTGTTCCGAATATCCTACTGCCAGAGCAGGGCAATCCAAGAGAAGGTGTTTCGCCGTTTCCTTGTTCTCTTCCATGCAGCATCTACAGAGAGTGGAGTTTCTATGTCAAAATCCTAGGGCGTGTTTTCCTACAAGACAATGTCCCGTAAGTGTTCCTATCATTGTGGATAACCTGCCTCTCGGCAAGTTAAGTAGTTGCCTAGTCCTCTTCCAGTCCACCTGTGGCCTGGTTTCTGGCTTGTGTGCAAGTTGAAGTAAGTCTCCACTTGACCTAGAACATAATATCGGCCCACTGCCTGATCTGCAAACGGCAGGTAGAGATTGGCATACTAACACCTATACATCCTGGAGTTAGCTATTTCCAAATATTGTCCATTATTTGAATATAACAATACAGCTTTCACGATACAGAAAATCGTATTTTCTAGTTTACAATATAAAATCCTTTAATTTTGTACGAAAAACTCCAATTGATCAGCTGGGCGTATGAGTTTTATTAATTTTAATTCTGACTATTAAATTTTAGTTATTATGAATATTTAGGAATCCTTAATTTAAATCGGAAATGTGTTAAGTTTTGTAAGGTTTCGAGCTAAGAGTCAATACTTTGTTATTTAGATACATGCCCTACACCTGAACCAGAAGTTTGGCGTACTGTCTGCTCATATCTGGACCATATCTGTTTTCATACAAAGTTTGAACAGGAAACATATTTCGTTAGATTCCCTAACATCCTCCAAACTGGGTACTGTATCCTCGCATAAGTTTTGAAAGCTAAATTTCACAAAAGAGAGCCAAGGACAAATGAAATGTTAAATAGTTCATATGTTCTTCCTTCACGGTTTATCACCGTTTATGTCGGCCTAATTGCGCGATTCTTGTACATGAAAATGTGGATTCGATCTCTGCTGTGACCACCTGGAATTTATTTTGAAGACGGTTGCCTTGCTTAGAGAGGGCGACAACACTATGGAGAAATTAGCCATGAACAAGCTTTCCAAACCTGCATTAGGAACAGGTGCACAATTGCGGGTCCCAATAAATGAGTACAAACCAATAAAGTACACAGGTCCCTGATTGAGAGGAGCTCTCTCCTTTCCCTTCATGAGATAAAAAATACGTTTTTCATTACTTCCCATGAAGGGATTCGAGAAAGCTTCTCAACAACCAGTTAGCTTAGTGCTTACTGATGGGGACCTACTAAATTTCACAAAAGAGAGCCAAGGACAAATGAAATGTTAAATAGTTCATATGTTCTTCCTTCACGGTTTATCACCGTTTATGTCGGCCTAATTGCGCGATTCTTGTACATGAAAATGTGGATTCGATCTCTGCTGTGACCACCTGGAATTTATTTTGAAGACGGTTGCCTTGCTTAGAGAGGGCGACAACACTATGGAGATATTAGCCATGAACAAGCTTTCCAAACCTGCATTAGGAACAGGTGCACAATTGCGGGTCCCAATAAATGAGTACAAACCAATAAAGTACACAGGTCCCTGATTGAGAGGAGCTCTCTCCTTTCCCTTCATGAGATAAAAAATACGTTTTTCATTACTTCCCATGAAGGGATTCGAGAAAGCTTCTCAACAACCAGTTAGCTTAGTGCTTACTGATGGGGACCTACTGATTTTCACCGGATCCGAAGGGTATTTTGATAAGCTTTTTCATGGCTAAGTTCTGGATAGTGTCTCCATCACTAAGCGAGGTGGCCGTCGTCGAAGGAAATGTTAGGTGGTCAGAACAGGGATCGAACCCACGTTCTTATCCACAAGAGCCGCGCACACTAGCCATAGCACCACCGACGTCCTCCTTCGTGGGATATAATGGGAAAATATATATGGATTTCCGTAGATTTACCCTCTGTGTTTAGAATCCGCTTAGAACACACATGAATTTAGTAAGTTCAAGCTTGTACTGAATTTGTTCCTATCCAAACCATCGACTAGACCTTTGCGCTTGTAATTAGTTCTGATGCACACCTATCGACGTACATATAATTAGAACACCCATGAATGTACTAACTTCAAGTTTATCCAGACTCACTATCTGGCTAGGTTTGTTCGTAATCTGAATCATTCCAACATCTTTAAATGATAATATGTATCATACCACAACTATTTCATCCATTCTGGTATTCACGCCGATATAAATAAAATATATGGTTTCCCATTACATTCCATGAAGGAATTGAATGGGACCTACAGTTTTTACAGCGATTCCGAACGGTATTTTTAAGAAGCTTTTTCATGGCTATATGCTCGATAGTGTCGCCGCCACTATGCGAGGTGACCGCCGTCGAAAGAAATTTAAGGTGGTCAGTGCAGGGATCGAACCCAAAATCTTATGTACAAGAGGCGCGCATACTAACCACTGCACCACCGACGGCGACAGTCACGTCGATATACGACTGATTAATATTATATGTGACATATTTTTAAATACGTTTGTCATATGTCTCTATTAATGTTAAAAAATTGACGCATGATTAATATTAATTAAATATCAGACCACATGTCGAATAATAAATAATATAAGTATGATTAATATTACATTTGCCATATTTTTAAATACGTCCGTCATATGTCTTTATTAATCTTCAAAAATTTACGCATGATTGATATTAATTAAATATCAGACCACCTGCCGAATAATTAATATTGATTTTTATAACGATTTAAATGGTAAAATCTTAGTTTTTCAAAATTTGTTCCACATAGTTTTACACACTTTTCTATTATAGCTTTAGAGTATATAACCGTTGCCTTGGTTATAATATTTTTCCCCGTTACTTCTCTTGAGAGCATATAGCTTCCGCAAAGCATGTCCATCTTGAGGACATGTGGTTCCAACAGGATGATGCAAAATTCCAACAGGATGATACAATTGCACACACGGTTCGACAAGCAGTGGACATTTTGAAGGATGTAGTTGCGGGTCACCTAAATCACTAATTATGTGTACACGAAACAAGTGTTTAATGAAAACTACGACTAATGCATTGAATAACAGTCAATATTGCTAAATTGTATTATTGCGATTCGCACTTCGACGCTTTCCCGTGGTCGTAAATATGATTTTACAACTCCAGGGAAGAAGCTCTCCTCAATCCCTTAATGGGATATAATGGGAAACCCATTTTTCCACACTTCGTTCTTTGGGGTTTTTTGAAGTCACGGGTCTCTAAAACAATCCAGATATTATGGAACGTCTCAAAGAGAATATCCGATTAAAGTTCGAAAACTTATCGACCGAAGTTCCCGCCAGAACGACTTCGCATGTAAAGCAGAAAGACTAAAAAAGGCTTAATGACCATCAATAGTTGTGACGCCCCCTTGACCGTTCTTGTCTTCAGAAAGTAATGGAGAAACCCTCAAAGGTCCCAAGAAACATTTTAAGTAAATAATGAAATTATGTCGTTTGATTTTAAATATTTAGGGAAACAAAATATTTTGGACCACCCAATATCTGAAATATGCTAAGGCACCTGCTGCCTAATTTAAAACATTCAAGTAAGTCTGTTTTTTGTCTGTATTTCCAAGTTGGGCGTATGATTAACATTAATGCAATACGGTTACCTATGTCGTATACTTACTAATAATTATAGTTAATATAAATGTATTAACACAAAATTGTAATACCAATGGCTGGAGTTTTCTAATTCTGCAAGGCCTTGAGTTCGCATTAGCTTTGAAATTGAACGTATGATTAATATTTATTTAATATCGTTTTGCCACCGTATAATTAATAATAATTATACTGGAAGTAAATGTATCGACACCCAGTTTTAATGTCAAATGCTGCGGTTTTATAATTTTGAGGTCAATAAATCCACAATCTGCAAAACAAAACTTAAAGCTTGGAACAGGTGGAGTGAGTCTCCAAAATTCTACCTTGTATGAATTTCCTAAAGTGATAATCATGTCACTGGTGTGTCATCCTAGTATACATTTGAAACGCATCCTTGTCACTACGTGTGAAAAGGATGTTTACGTGAAATTTTTTAGCTCGAACCTCACGCATCCACTGTCAAGCTTAAAAAGGTTCAATCGAGATGCTACCGATGCCATTCACAAAGAACCAATGTTATTCATATCCCTTTGATTTAAATATATTTTAAATACTTCCCCGGAAACTCGTTTCTACTGGAAACACTCTACCCCAAATTTATCATAATATTTTTCTTTTATTTATCAAGTTAAATTTCCTTTCAGCATTTTTGGCTTATCATTCCATTCCATAAGATTTCATAAGCAAAGGCTGAAAGGGAATGAAGGACGAGAATAAGAAAAAAGTGCAAAAATAACTAATGTCACATGGCAGAACATTGTTTCTTGTAAGTACGAGTATTCCCTAAAATCCTTTTGCAATATGCTATGACGCGTTGACGCCAAAAGCGACACAAATGAGGACAAAAGGTGGAAAAAACATCTGAAAATCAACACCTCTTCTGGTTTGTGCTGGCAGGCAAAGTCCTTGTGTTCCTGGGAGTTTTTTCTCTCTTTTTTTGTTTTTACTTGTTTAACAAACGACGGCTGTTTTGTTTGGGTAATGTTTTCATTTTTCTACTTCCCTACATTATTGCAGGTATATTGTGATTTTTTTCTCTGCTAAAGGGGGGTGTAGCGTAAAGAGGGTGGAAATAAATTGTATAAAATTTTAAGAAAGAAACACTTTATACAAGTAACATAATGTTTATTTATGTAATGTTGTATATACATTTCTATTGCTATATTACATTGGAAAACAGAATTTTTTTTAAATACACTTGTTTCTCAGGTCATCGTACGGTTAAGTTAAAAAATACAAATATGTTTCCTCAACTTTTTACACCATCCTCATTTATTCTCAACCACCCCCAATCATTAAGTGCAAATTGGTTGGCACTATGTTCTTAAACTTTACCTTGTCGTCGCTGGCATTTACGCGCGAAATGTCTTTTTATCACTTACGCCTTGAAGCGAAAGGCAAAAGGAATCAAAAAGGACATCCCCGTTTTCCACGAATTTATGTCAACATTTAATTTTTTGTTTCTCTTATAACAATTCTTGTTGTTCCCCCCTCATGTTTCTGTCACAACGATTATATTAATGTCCTTTATAAATAATTCCCATTCATATTTTTTTCTTCTCTCATTTCAGGTACTTTTCCTAAAGAGTTGCTAATTTTTATCTCACGTTGTCGCCAGGTAATGAGTTTTACAAGACCTTGTAAAGAATAAGATTGTGATTTTAGTTAAAAGTAAGTAATTATGGGGAAGGACTTCAAGAGCATATTTTGCAGTAACTTAAGAACATTTTGGAATTACAAAATTTAGTGGGCAAAAAAGTCATTTTGTGGCTGTTAAAGGTGGTCTGCGTCAAATAGCATCTAAAGATACAAAGTGTCATCAAAAACTATAATTCGTTAAAATATCTACGATATTGTTTTAACGAAATTGTCATCTTTTAGCCTTGCTCAAAGAAAAATGTACGCAACCAAGAATGTATTCATGAACAATGATTTAAGGACATAGCCAGTAATTTGTTTTTAAACAATTTTTTTTTTCAGTTTTCTGTAGCAACATAAATTTCAAAGGACATTAATACTTTAGACATCATTTAAATTTAAATATTTTACAAAATTTAACAGAGAATGTAGTCTAAGAAAATCGTTTTAACCCCCTCAACGTATAAGTTTTATTAATTTTGACTCTAACCACCAGACGTATGATAGATGCAAATTTGAAGTCATTCTGAAATATTGAAGTTTTGTACACAATTCATTAACAATAATTTAAGGTCATAGCCAGTAAATTGTTTGTAAACAAATTTTTTTAACAGTTTTCTATAGAAACATAAATTTCAAAGGCCACAAATACGTTAGACGTCATTTAAATTTAAATATTTTATAAAATTTACAGAGAATGTAGTCTTAGATAATCGATTAAAAAACCCTCAGCGTATGAGTTTTATTAATTTTGACTCTAACCACCAGACGTATGATAAATACAAATTTGAAGTTGACATTCTGAAATATTGAAATTTTGCGAAAACTTGTAATGAAAATCAGATAAACCAGTGCATTGATCTACAATGTAACTGTGCTATTATTAATTTAATTTTATTAATTTTGTATTTCTCAACAAAATTAAATTAGGACGCCAGCGTATAATTAATATTATATTTGAATACAATATTAGTTTCAGTTTATATCTGTTTTATATACGTCTGCTATATTTATTGGAAATTGTATTAAAATTGTCATATGACTAACCTGACAAACTATTCTGCTTTTGGTGAGATTATCCCGCTTTTCATTGTCTCATCCGCCTTGGATTTAAATCCCGCGATATACAGATAAGTCCAGCTTTATGACGTTTATGTCTTTCGAAATAGTAAAGTATAATTTAGTAGGTTCAGTTTTTAATATGCAATTTTCAACAGCCACAAGCAGGATTTGAAGTCATATTGTCAAACGATTGTTTCGTAGTTGTGAACTTCGTATTGAACTCCATTAATACTTTTTTCGGAGTTGGTCTTTTTGACATCTATCACTTGATTGTTTGGTTTGCTCAGTTTGGTTTGGCATTTCATAATGAATAGATTTACTGCGGACCAACGTTTGCAAATCGTGCAAATTTATTACCAAAATAATGGCTCGGTTCGCGCGACGCATCGCGCGCTGCGTCCAATATTCGGTCGACATAATCGCCCAGCAGAGTCGATAACTCCAGCAACGATGGATCGGTTTCGCACCACGTTTTCTCTAGTGGATAATGCGCATCCTCAGAGACTCCGTACAGGGCGCACCGAAGGCGCTAATGCTGCTGGGAAATGAGCCTGTTTCATTTCATTTCATTTATTTACGTCACCGGAAATACATCCTTACAGACTAGCAAATTTATAAATATTTAACAATAATTCTTATCTGTTAACAAATAATTTACTTATATATATATTAATCTAATAAATTTTGGTTTTGTGGAGTTATGGGAAGTCACTTGTCTACGCAGATAAGCTCGAGACAATTTACGCCTTGGAAGAGAATATTCGACGCATTATTGCTGACATACGGCCCCAAATGCTGCAAAAAGTCGTCGAAAATTGGGCCTCCCGGCTGGAATTCGAGAAAGCCGCCGCGGCCACTTAGGCTAAAGAAGCCCATTGTGATACCTGCAGTTTCCTCTATAGCAACTATTGACTAGTCGTCTAGCCAATTTGTCCTTTCAATGAATTTGTCTATAAGACCTACAGGAATATCATGTAGGGCTTCGGTGCTAACTAAATGTGTTTCGAATATCCTGCTTCTCAGTCCTGCCAGAGGAGGGCAATCCAAGAGAAGGTGTTTCGTCGTTTCCTCGTCCACTTCTATGCAGCATCTACAGAGAGTGGAGTTTCTATGTCCCAATCTTAGGTCGTGTTTTCCTACAAGACAATGTGCTGATCATTGTGGATAACCTGCCTCTCGGGAAGTTAAGTAGTTACCTAGTCCTCTTCCTGTCCACCTGTGGCCAGAGGACCCTGGCTTGTTTGCAAGTTGAAGTAAGTCTCCACTTATCCTTGAACATATTATCGGCAGGTAGAGATTGGTATACTACCCTGTCTAGCTAACGCATCCGCTATGCAATTTCCTGGAATGTCGCTGTGTCCTGGTATCCAGATGAGCTTGATGTCAAAATACTCTGCCATCGCCCTAAGTGATGAGTGGCATTCTGTCACCGTCAGGGACGTAGCAAACATGGCTTCCAGGGATTTTATGGCAGCCCGGCTGTCTGTGTAGATACATATTCTCCGGAGGGTTGTGACACTACTTTTCAAGAGTACAGCAACCTCCAGTATGGCGGTAATTTCCGCCTGAAATACACTACAGTGATCAGGCAGCTTGAAGGAGATATTTATATTTAGGTCCGGTGAATGGAGCCCATAGCCTACTTGCTCGTCCAACTTTGATCCATCCGTGATAAATCTGATACTACTGGTATCCCCTTCCAGTGACTTTTCCCAGGTATTCTTGTTCGGAATAGAAGTCCTTAGATTTATCGCATGGGTTAAAAACAAAACAATACCGCATTTTAGGTCAAATGCCAGCTTTTCGATCAAAAACTGTCGCTCGTGTTACGTATAATTAATATTAATGAAATATCAGATCACACGTCGTATAAGTTATAGTGATTTGTATGTGTCGTCGTAACTGACAATGCAAAACGGAGACATTTTTGAATATGTTCCATGACAAAAGTTTAATTTTTTCAGCGCACGATTACTGCCTTGGTTATTATATTTTGTCAGGATAATATGAAATTTTACATTGACAGATATTCTGACTTAAAAGCTTAAAGAGTAACTATAACTTCTTTATTAAATTTAATATGTTTAAACTCCACCGGCCTTATTTGAGATCGGATTTATCATACAAAATTCGTCCCTTAAATCTCTCGCAAATTTTTATGAATAAGGCGCCATAAATTTGTATGCAAGAGCCTACAATTTGTCATTATACCTACGACTAATATTATATAGTATTTATTTCTCAAAAAAAGGATCATGTACGACCAACGGGTGGTCCAACTACAAGTAAATTTTTACAAATTAAATAGAATAAACTAAACTTAATTTCTTTTGTAATATAATAGTTTTATTCGCAATAACAAGTATTTCCATTATTTATGGAACAAGATTTCATTATTGTGGCTGCTGCGTTTGACTTCGCAGTATCTCAACCGGTCACTTCAATTTTCCAATATTCTATCTCTCGAATTTTCTGATTCTACCTCTCGAATGGCTCAGACGGTATTAGCCTTAAGGATATGAATCGTTTCCGAATTATTTGCATAGCATCGATCTTTAACGGTACCCTATAAGAAGAAGTCTACAGGGGTCAAATCGCAGCTCCGAGGAGGCCAATTGACAATGCCAAGACGTCTGATAACATGATTGCCGAACTTAGGGCGCAAAAGATCGATTGTTTGATGAGGTGTGTGATGTGGTGCACATAATCATGGTTCTGTAAGCATTTTTCAAGAAATGGACGATTTACGCCACCACTCCAAAATCAACACCAAATTGAAACTTAATGTGAATGCATTGGCTTCTTGAAAATGACATGTAGGTTTTCCGATCCCAAGATGCGGCAGTTTGGTTTGTTGAAATGGCCGCCGAGATGAAAATGCGCCTCGTCAGAAAAAAATATTTTTTCGGCCAAATTCATTGTCCGATTGGAGCATCTGTAAGGCCCATATATTTTTAACCTTATTCGTTCATTCTAATGGATTGCATAAAGATATTCTGACCCCCAAATTCGATAATTTTGTGTATTCACGAAAGCCATTCAAACGGAAATAAGCTTCATCCGAGAAGATGACTTTTGTTTAAAAAATTTACATTAACTTCTCTTTGTTCCACTACCCATTGAACAAATTGCCGGCGCTCGCCATGGTCTGCTGATTTGAACACCCGTGTAAACTGAATTTCGAACGAATGAAGATGATTGTCTTTGGTCAAAATTCACTGCGTAGTGCTTCGTGAAATTTGAAGTTGTTGAGAACGATGCCGAATTTAAGTTTTCGGGTTTTCGGCGACACTTTCGGTTACAGCAGCAATGTTTTCAAGAGACCGGCCGATTACGTTGATGCATAACCCATAACCGACCGTAAAATAAAATTGTTTGACCACTTTTCGAATGGTTGAATTTGAATTTTGAAAATGAATTTCTCGACTAAAAAGTATTCGAAGTTTGCAAGCGGTTTAAGCAAAACTTTCCACATATCTGTAAAAAGTTTTCACAACTATAACGCGTTGTTCTTTCGTAAAGCACTCCATTTTTAATAAGCGGAATAAACATTTGTGACAGCTGCCAAATTTCAGAGTTGTCACTGGCACCTAAACAAAATTACACTAAATTTAAAAAGTGCAACCTTACTGAGACATCCTTTATTATAAATACACAACTGTACCTACGGACGTAAGGTGATGTATTGTCTTATGTGGTACATTTTGGCAGAGTAAAACATTGGTTCCTTCCCCCTTAACAACTTGCCACCTTTTCACTTGTTTTTTTGTCATTTAATGGAGGTGGTAGCCATTTTGGCATAAAATCCCACAGAAAGTGTTACAAAAGCGACAATTTCAAACGATAAACAAATTTTTTCCTGTGTATGTCTGAATTTTTTTGGGGGCACCCCCCTAAAATGTTTCTTTCTGTCAGTTTGTAGGATTCCCAAAGTTTTAGCACGATGGAAAGATGTTAACACGTGCCACTGGGGCCTCAAAGTTTTGATAATCTCGTTTTTTTGGCAGTATGGCGACTTTGTCGATCTCTGGAACGGCTAAAGCTATTTGCCCGTGTCATACATCAAATTAAAGGCCATACTGTTTATAATATTTTATATGCAATAAAAAATACGTAAGTAGTACTGAATTCGAGATAATGAGGCCAATGTCCCTAAAAACGTGACTAGGTACCCCTTAGAGCGAAGATGGAACCTATTGTGAAAAAAACCCATTTTCCTTCCTATATTGTCAATTTTGGGAATGAAGACAACTATGTATTTAAAAAATCAGGTATAATAAATGTCTTTTCCATTTTATTCATATTTAAATTTATTCAAGGGACTGACATAATGTGGTTTTGCAGCTATCTGGATACAGCTGACGGCATCTGCTGACTACTTGGAGAACGTATTGTTTTTGTTGCTCGTCCTTTGTATGTAATTGGTTGTAATCTGTGATGAGATTGAGTCCTCGCTCTGCCATGTCGTTCACAACTTTCAAGTTGTTTACCATCCTTAACCCCTCCTGGTAGTTGATGTTCTGCGGCCAAGTTGCAGGATCTTTTTCCTGAAATTCGGTGTTAATGTTTAATCTCTTGAACAACAGGTAAGTCTCACTTGTAATTAGGGCTGGGAGACCTTTTTCTAGGAATTTCGGCAGTTGTTCTATTTTTAGTTTGGGTCGCATATTCCTGGAGCACTTCTCATTTTCTACTGTTTGATTTTTTAAGACTTTTGTCGCCATTTGGCTCTTTACGGTGTTTTGCACTTTCGGGTCAAACAATGCCAGGGCAACAAGTTCAGGACTAAGATACCACAAGTGATTTATCATTTTGTTAATTCCTTTTTCTGATATTTTTTTGTCAATGCTTTCGTATTTCCATAGATTTTCAATGAGGTCTAGGTCTTGTTTTGGTGCTAAACACGCTCTGGGGGCGTTAAACCAGGCTTTACAGTAGACTCGAACGATGAAAACACAAAGTGCTTCTAGGGCCTCTTGTTCTTTGGAAGTCAGCTTAATCTGGTCACGGAAGAGTTGTATTTTCAGACAGGAAATAGGTTTTGCCATCCACCAGGCATGGTGTACTGAACCTGGGGACCTGAAGCGCACATCTTTTCCATCAAGATGGCCAAGATATATTAATGCCAACTGTAACAGCTCTTTGTAGTCGTCTCTTGGCTTTCATTCCAAATATTACATGTTTGAGACGGAATGACTAATATATAATATATAATATATAACATATGTTTTTATGGCCCAAATGTGGTTTTTTTGTTGAAACCAATTGCTACAATCAAAAGCGTTGCAGACAACAAAGAAACAAAAATTCAGGAATTCTTCATTTCATGAAAACAATGCTTGTAAACATGTATATGGTTCCTGCAATATGTTTCTGGGCCGTTATTTTTTATCCTGCATATAAGATCCAGCTGATAAAAAAATGGTTTCCCATTACATCTCATGAAGAAATTGGGGAGAGCTTCTCACAACCAGTGAACTGTGCGCTTTCTAGTTGTATACTCACTGATAGGGACCTACAGCTTTACACCGGTTCCGAACGGTATTTTGAGAAGCTTTTTCATAGCTAAAGAAAGAAATTTTAAGTGGTCAGAGCAGGGATCGAACCCAGGATCTCAAGTAGAAGAGGCGCGCACACTAGCCACTGCACCACCGAGATCCAGTTGATGCGGCTATTAAATCTACTAGACCATGGTGCAACAATATCTACATGGTAAATGCAGCAGGCGTTGTTGTAGGCAGCTACAACATGCATTTTGTTTCTGTTCAATTTGCTTCAGTTGTCAAACTTTACACGAATACATACCAACAACACAAGAATGCAAAAGAGTACAAAAACAAAATACATGTGAGTTTGACAGCTGAAACGAAATATCACATGAAATAAATTAAATCAGCTGTTCAAACGACTTTACCATATATATATTATTGTACCATGCACGAGACCATTATATGCATCGATCTTTCGGCGATTAGACTGTAGAGGAGTTGGAAACTGACCCGATGTTTTATCGCAAAACTGTGTTCAGCGATGAGGCTGAGTTTTGGCTTAACGGGTTTGTCTATAAATTAAATTGATACATATAGAGTGAGACCAAACCACAAAAGACCCTACAGACTCTATTACATCCAGAAAAATTTACTGTTTGATGCAGTTTTCACGCTGGTGGCATCATCGTAGCCTAATTCTCTTCAAAAATGAAGCCGGTGCTCGCGTTACGGTCGATGATGATTCGTTACCTTTCCATTATCAATGATTTTGAGTTTGAAAATATGAAAGACATTGATCCGGATGATATATGGTTTCAACAGGATGGCGCCGCGGTATGGCACGCCCATCGAGATAATGAAATAAAAATTTAGCGACAGCTTGATTTCGAGAAATTGGCCTCCAAGGTCGTGCTATTTGACACCTCTCGTTTATTTCTTGTGGAATTAAGTACGTGAAGTCACTGCTTTATGCTGATAAACTAGGAACAATTGATGCCTTGGACACTAGAATTGTTCATGTTTTTCACGACTTACAACTAGCAAGAGGTTCGAGAAGAGAACTCATAATTGCAAGTTCAGAACGCGCTTCGTCATGAACAGCCGCGATGGACATATGCCCGAAATCATTTTCAAATATTGATCTGGCTATTAAAAAACTAGTTTTGATTAAAATTTAATTTTTTGTATTATTTTTTCCAATTTCAGTTTCTACCGAGCTTAAAAAAACGCCCTTTATTAAGAATCAGCTTAGATTTGATGCCATCATTCAATATATGAATTTAGAAAAAATTGGGACCTCCAACATGAGTAAAAATTAACTAAATTTAAGGATAATTGAACATCGTACTATTTGGCACTAAAACAAATGTTGATCATATGAATTCCATATTTTTTTCTTTCGTTTCGGATATAATTTGAACTTATCTATATTTCAATAAAGTAATATTTACATTTTTTTGAAGAGAAATAAATTTTTCTCAGTTTAATTAATACTCGTATTCCCATTATTAAAGAATACAGTATCACACTTGAGTAAACTGCAGTTTGGATTTTACTCAATCTAATGAACACAATTTTTGTAAGTGTACTGGAAGAGTTTTATAACAAAAAAATGCTTGATAACAAATTGTTTACTATTACATTCAAGAGAATAGTTTTCTCAAAACACCTGTTGTGCAGCCTCATACTCTCTCTTACAAAACTTCTCCATTAAATCTATGCTATGTTTTGTTTTTGGTTACTACTTTGACATAACTATTTTCTCTCATTTAACTACGTAGGGTTCTCACGACGTAGAAGAGTACACAAACTTGCTAAAATGCAAAGTAATGAAATAAAACAAAAACATCGCTCATGTAAACGAGCAGTTTTGTTGCTATGACACGTTTTGTATTTTAACTTTTCTTTCCGTATCCAATCGCTTGGTATGCAGCGTTATCACGTTTTCTTTGTTGTGATTGTGATATTCGTGAATGATGATGATGATGAAAGGTCAGATAGTTGAAAGATAAACAGAGGACCAGTGAAGATTATCAACATATTTGTATTTTTGGCGCATTATCGCACATTCAATAAACAAAACAAAGAGAAAATTATGAAAGTGTTTAACCAGAAATAAAAAAAGAGTGTAACAATTGAGGCGGTAGTAGCGGTAGGGTTGCCATTTCATCAGTGTGAACTTCAATCAACTTGCAGACATTTTTCTTACTTAATTGGTCTGACACAAGTGTGGGGGTTAGAGATCTTACCTGGCATTTACACGAGACAAGACAGTGAGAATATATGTTAGTTGTCAAAGACGATAAAAAATGTTTGTGCTACGTTACTTTTGTGTACACATTTTGTACTCTTGTGTACACTATTTGTACTTTCGCGTAAATTTGTTTTACTTTTGTGATCACTTGAGGTACTTTTGTATACACTGTTTGTAGTTTTGTGTACATATTTTCTCTACACATTTTGTACCCCTATTAGACTTGTTGCACTTTTGTGTGTCACGCACGAGGAGGACTTTTCGGTTCACATGTTTGTACTTTTGTCTACAATGTTTTTACTTGTGTCTACTATGTTTTTACTTTTGTATACACTTCTCTGTACTTTTTTGTATATTTTGTAACTTTTGTGCACACTTTGTAGTTTTGTGTACACTTTGTTTACCTCCGTGTATACTTTTTATGCTTTTCTCTACATTTCTTGTAGTTATGCGTAAACTTTTTGTAGTTTTGAATAAACTGGTTTTACTTTCGTGTACACTTTTTGTACTATTGTGTACACATTTTGTTTCTCTTAATCACTTTTTTATATTCACTTGTTGCACTTCACAAGGTTGACTATTGCGTACACTTTTTTGTACCTTTGCCTACAAAGTTTTTACTTTTGTGTACACTTTTTTGCACTCTTGTATACAATGTTTTTTCTTTTGTGTACACTTTTTAGTACTCTTGTGCACAATATTTTTACTTTTGTGTACTCACTTTTGTACTCTTGTCTAGATCGGTTTGACTTTTGTGTACACTTTTTTGTACTCTTGTGCACAATGTTTCTACTTTTGTGTACACACTTTTGTTCTCTTGTCTACAATGTTTTTACTTTTGTGTACACACTTTTGTACTCTTGTCTACAAAGGTTTTACTTTTGTGTACACTTTTTAGTACTCTTACAATGTTTTTACTTTTGTGTACACACTTTTGTACTCTTGTCTACAATGTTTTTGCTTTGTGTACACTTTTTTCTACTCTTGTTTGCAATGTGTTTAATTTTGTCTACACTTTTTTGTACTCTTGTGTACAATGTTTTTACTTTAGTGTAAACACTTTTGTACTCTTGTCTACAATGTTTTTGCTTTTGTGTACACTTTTTTGTACTCTTGTTTACAATGTGTTTACTTTTGTGTACACTTTTGTGTACCCTTGTCTACAATGGGTTTACTTTTGTGTACATTTTTTTGTACTATTGTCTACAATATTTTTACTTTTGTGTACACTTTTTTGTACTCTTATGTACAATGTTTTTACTTTTGTGTACACACTTTTGTACTCTTGTCTACAATGTTTTTGCTTTTCTGTACACTTTTTTGTACTCTTGTCTACAATGTGTTTACTTTTGTGTACATTTTTGTGTACTCTTGTCTACAATGCTTTTGCTTTTGTGTACACTTTTTTGTACTCTTGTCTACAATGTTTTTGGTTTTGTGTACATTTTGTTGTACTCTTGTCTACAATGTTTTTTTCTTGTGTGTGTACACTTTTTTGTACGTTTGCCTAGAATGTTTTTACTTTTTTGTACTCTTATCTACAATGTTGTTACTTTTGTGTACGTTTGACTACAATGTTTTTACTTTTGTGTACACTTTTTTGTACTCTTGTCTACAATGTTTTTGTTTTGTGTACAGTTTTTTCTACTCTTATCTACAATGTTTTTACTTTTGTGTACACTTCTTTCTACTCTTGTCTACAATGTTTTTACTTTTGTGTACACTTTTTTGTGCTCTTGTCTATAATGTTTTTTCCTGTGTGTACACTTTCTTGTACGTTTGCCTACAATGTTTTTACTTTTGTGTACACTTTTTTGTACTCTTATCTACAATGTTTTTACTTTTGTGGTTTACATTTTTTTGTACTCTTGTCTACAATGTTTTTACTTTTGTGTCCACTTTTTGTACTCTTGTCTACAATGTTTTTACTTTTGTGTACACTTTTCTGTGCTTTTGTGTAAATTTGTTAACTTTTGTGTACACGTTTTCCTATTTTGTGTACACTTTTTGTACCTTTGTATACAGTGTTGTGAGTACTATCTTTCTCTACACTTTTTGAATTGTATACTCATATAAACGATGAAGCCGGTTTTTCAAAATGCTGAAAACTTGGATTTTTGATTACTTTAGTCAAAATAACTTGGCGTATACACGGGACAGTTTAGCGGAGACAATAGCAATACATTCAAACTTTTTTAGTAAAGCATGAAACACATAGACGACGACAGGCTACCGACCACAACCTGTCAAAAATAAAATACATGCGTTTATATGCAAGTGAATATTTTAACGACGGCAAGGCGACACGACTGCAGGTTGTTGTCTATGCTACTTATGTAGCTGTAGTTGAATTAAACTAATTTCTATTTGTGTGGGCGACAATCAACAGGTTAGAGCTGTCAATGCCTGAAGTGGCACCACTGACAGAATAATCAACTGTTTTCACAATTTTTGTTATGTTTGTAATAATATTTATTAAATATTCTCCAGACATTTTATTTTCTTCTAACACAAATAACACAATTACTTTGCAGTTGCCGTCTTGAAAATAATTCAGTAGCTGCCACACGTCTGCATTTGCAGTCAGCGGCATTTGTAGTCGTGTGTTCATGTAGCCTGTCGTCGTCTATGTGTTTCATGCTTAATGCTTCTCTTCACTTCTCTTCATGATAACAAATACTCATGGTAGACGCAGGAGGTGTTGTTGTAGCTGATGGCAAATTGATGACAACAACAACATACATTTTGTTTGTTTTTGCTTCTCACTTACGTTGTGTCAAATGCAACACATACGTATACCAACAATAAATGTAAACAAACACTAACAAAAACAAAATACATGTGAACTTGACAGTTCGAAAGTGGTTTGCAATGTAAACAAAGCAAATCAGCTGTGCTTATGCGTTCACCATATATGACTCGATCTTGACTTCTCTCATTACCTACGTCACTGTCTCTGTTTAGATTTTTAGTAGTAAATTCTACAAATGATTTGATGTAAGCGGCCAATTCGGGGAAGTGTCGTTGTAATTCGGGAAATAAAGGGTTTTTCAATAAGAGCGCTACAAAAGTTTTTTTAAATAAAACAATACCGGTTCTTTATTCCTGTGAAAGTACGTTCGATGCCATTAAGTATGGAACTCGATTCTTTTGCATGGCCACCACGGGCACGCTTGCCGAAGTCCAGACGCTGAACCCAATTTTCGACGGTTTTCAAGCATAAATCGGCCGATACTGCTGCAATTTCACGTTCGATATTCGTACGAAGTTCATCAATCGTCGCTGGCTTGTTGGCATAGACCATAGACTTGACGTAGCCCCACAGTAAATAATCTAACGGCGTCAAATCGCACGACCGAGGCGGCCAATCGACTGGGCCATTTCGTGAGATAACACGTTCACCAAACTTGGTTTCCAATAAATTGATTGTGGCATTCGCTGTGTGGCTTGTGGCGCCGTCCTGTTGAAACCACATGTCCTCCAAGTCCATATTATCCAATTGGGGCCAAAAATATTCGGATATCATTGAACGGTAGCGATTCGCATTCACAGTAATGTGCCGGTCTTGATCGTCACGGAAGAAGTACGGCCCAATGACGCCGTCGGCCCATAAACCGCACCAAACCGTAATCTTATCGGGATGCAATGATGACTCATGGATTACGTGTGGATTGCTGTCTGACCAATAACGCATATTTTGCTTATTGATGAAGCCATTCAGCCAGAAATGAGCCTCATGGCTGATTGTTGAGGCCTCCTAAAGTTGGCCTCTTAAAGTTGAGGCCACTTACTCCAAATTTCTGCAGTAAATTTTAATAATTTCGACTCGTTGTTGGCTCGTATATCTTTCCATGATGAAATGGCAAACCCTACTGAAGAGAAATGTCAAAAGAGCGGGAAAAAATATGGCGTCGTTTGCTGTCCCTATCGATTTACTTTTGTAGCGTCTCTGTTGAAAAACCCGTTAGAAGCCAAACATAATGGCAAAAGACCGCACAATTTGCGAAAATTTATTTTTATTGGAAGATTTTGCTAAATTATATGGAATTCACATAAAACAACTCTGACGGCGGTTGCTGAAGAGTGAATTGTCTGTACAATTCTCTTGTTTCTCGTCTTTGACGACTAATATATATTCTCACTGTCTTGTCCCGTGTAAACGCAGGGTAATGAAGGTTTTACTTATTTTACTAGTAGAGGTTGGCGCAGTTGGTTTTTGTTTCATGTCTCTAGCTTGCAAATTCAACATAAAAACATACGAACAAAGCCAATAAACATAAAAGTAATAAGTAAGGAAAATCAGCTGTTCTAAAGCTTCATTATCTGTCGGGTAAACGCGTCAGCCCAGCTGACTTGTGGTTTTTCATCTTTCAAAATTTGATTTTGTTTCTTTTTATTTGATAATAAAATTCCAAAAATTTCAAGCAAAATGCAATTAATAGCATTGACTTTTTATCAAGTAAGACGAGCTTATAACATTTTTCACATTTTGTATACGTAGTGTTTTTATTATTCAGCTAATTTTGACAGCTTAACCACGGAAATTCTAATGCAGCTACCTAATAGATAATTCTACCATGAGTTCAGTCATGTTGCCCAGTTAGCACTTTATTTTTTAACTGTGTCTATGGCAACCCTACGCATTGCCAGTTACTTATGTTATGATGCTCAAAAAGTCTCTTTTTTTGGATTTTAAATTTTCTCTGTTTTGGATATTATGTGTTTCCCCAATGGAGGTTCTCATTGACTTTCACGCTGCGAGTGTGGAACGAAAGAAAATACAAAATATGCACTCCCCCAGCTCCAGTGATGTGACTTTGGGGTCTGATGCTACTGCTGCTGGTGGTGCTGGTGCTGGTGCTGGTTGGTGCTGCTATGGTGGGGACGTCCATTGCTGGTCGTTTGTTTTTGGCATTCAGTTGCCAATTGGTACTCGTTGTGAACGGTTGTTTTCTTTTTTCGTTCATTGCGTTTATTTTGTTTTATGTGGCGGCCACTTAACGCTAGGCGCTGTCTGTCTCTTGTGAGAAATCATAAAAACTCGTAAACGTGTGTATTAACTTACGGCACACATGCAAATCGTGAGCGTGTTTTCGAATCAGGTTTCCATTTAAATACCCAGCGACAACAAACAACAACGTAAGAATAACGAATTGTCTGCGTTTCGTTACACACAGTGTTTAAGTGTAAAAATCAAAATTTGATATAACTTGCTTGGAATATTGAAAGTTGTGATGGCGTGAAAGGGTTAAAGTGAGAAAGTGAATCGGTTTAATTTTTTGAATTTACCTTTTTGATTGATTTTTTCTTTTGTGAAGAAAAACGCGTTTTCGTTAATAAATGAGTGCGTTGTGGTTCATACTTTGTGCAAACCCCGTTATTACATATGTATATACGGATGGGACTCGAGAGCCAGTGAGATGAAAATAATACACGCAACCACCGCCACCACTGAGTGTATTAAAAATTTCGCAAACATTCTATAGAAAACCAAAATCTACTCATTATGATTCCAAATACAATTTCAACGAAACATTTCTCCCTCCCTTTCTCTGCATCTGTGTCGCTTCCGTTACGCCAACAAAGCGAACAAATATCAATATTATTAAAAATAAATCAAAACATTTGGATAAAGTTTAAAAAAAAAAACATAAAAGAGAAAATTAAAATTGTTCGTTTGCGAACGAAAAAGTGCAAACATTTAAAACGACGAGTTAAATCGATATTTACCGCCAAATATTTCATTTGTTTGTTAGGATTTTGAAATTTGAAATGGTTTAATTGGCAGACTTTCTTGTGGGAGATTAAGGTAAAATTTTAAAATAAATTCCATGTTAAAATATTATTTAGGTAACGTCATAAACTTAGAGAGTTAGTTAGATTTAGTTATTGCAATTTTTCAGTGTAAAACTTCCAATAACAAAAGTTTTGTGTGACCTTATTTTGTACGCCAGTGT
This sequence comes from Phaonia tiefii, assembly GCA_963931995.1. NCBI lineage: Eukaryota > Metazoa > Arthropoda > Insecta > Diptera > Muscidae > Phaonia > Phaonia tiefii. Next base: position 271,956,217 of record OZ008369.1, on the reverse strand, counting down.
AACTTCAAATGACCTTAGTGCTCTCGTAAACGTTTACTTAAATTTTAATGTTCTCCTTTTTTTGAGTGTACCATTTTTTGCCACTGTTTTTTCGCGGGTGTAACTTTTAATCTAAGGACAATTTTGGCATAAAACTATTTTAGCAGCAAAATCAGATCTGCACCAAAATTTCACCAACGATAAAGGCTTTTACGCTGAGTTGATAAATACGTTTTGTTTTTTGCGCTAGGTCCAACTTCTTGAGATATAGGCCTTTAAAGCTTGAGTATATAATCGGTCATATCTTAGGTATTTATCATCGGATCTGCTTGAAATATATATCATTGCAAAGCCCTTGTGAAACTCTATAACTCTGTATATAAACATATTTTCTTTTATGAACCCATTGAGGGCTCATTTAAAAAATGTTTTTTAACCTCACTTTTTTGGTTTAATCAACTTGTTGTTCTTGTCTTTTGGTGTTGTTGTCTTCTATCGTTGTTGTTGTTGTTGTCTTTTATTTCTGTTGTCCTTTGTTATAGTTTTTACACACCAAAAGAAAAAAATGGTTACTAAAAACACGCGCGATTTTTCTGATTTTGTCACACATCGACTTAAGGTACAGAGGGAATTTGAACCCCCTTGTCTGAGCTCGGCCGGACGGCCGGACTCCCGGGCGACTAGGTGGAATATAAATCTACCGATTTATGAAATTTACTTCATCAGGATCGGATAATAAATGGCAGAGTTATGCGCGATTATACATTCAAGCGTTGGAGACCTATATTTCGGAAAATTTGGACTTCCGTAAACTTTTTTTTTAATCCGCATTTAATGCTCTACTAGGCCAAAAAAAAACGAAAAAATCCAATTTTGGTGCTAAAAGAAATTTTCTCCGCAATTTTATTAAAATTGTAGTAATTTTTCAGTGTAAAACTTCCAATAACAAAAGTTTTGTGTGACCTTATTTTTTACGCCAGTGTAACTTAAAACGTTCTCAGTGCTTTCGTAAACTTGTACTTAATTTTTAAGGTTTCCCCTTTTTTTGAGTGTAAAATTTTTTCACACTTTTTTGCGCGAGTGTAACATTTAATCTAAGGACAATTTTCTTTAAAATCATTACATAGCAAGTGTTTTAACACTCTCTTAGTTTAAAAAATATTTTGTTTACTTTTAATTAATATTTTCTCACATTTGTGGACAGCGATTTTTCGTGTAAAAACTTTACCACATGTGAGCTACTCACAGGCCAATAGATCTAAGTCCACAAAACGAAAGGTAGACAAAAAAGTTCGGGACATGTGTTTATTTAACCATGAAACCAATATGAGGACCGAAAATCCATCATGCTTACTCCTTCATCTTCATCAACAAGGGGGTTCAAATTTTACAAGACTTAATGTTTTAGTTCTAATCAGAGTTCGTACTGACCCCCCCCCCCCCATGTGTATCCCCTACACGTCGTCGTAAGGAATGTGTAATGAACATTTACCCATTACCCTCAGGGTAATGGTGAAAATAATTGGTAGTTACCTACAACGATGGGGAATTACCCATCACGATTACCCTTTACCCACAGTGTAATGGGGAAAATAATGGGTAGTTACCCACGAAAATGGGGAATTGTCCATCTCGATTACTAACTACCCTCAGGGTAATGGGGAAAATATTGGGTAGCTACCCACGACAATGGGGAATTATCCATCTCGATTACTAATTACGCTCAGAGTAATGGGGAAAATATTGGGTAGCTACCCACGACAATGAGGAATTACCAATCACAATTACTAATTACCCATAGGGTAATGGGGAAAATAGGGGTAGTTGCCCACGACGATCACTAAAGGGTTACCCAGGGTAACCCATCCACAGTTTTGATCGAAAATATGAAAAATTGGAAAAAAAAACTAATTTTTGAGGGTTTCTAAGGGTTTTTCATAAAGTGGTCCAATTGTATGGAGTTATAGAATATTTTTCTAATTTTTTCACATTTGCGATCAAAAACGGGGATACCCATTACCCATCGCCGTGGGTAACTACCAATTATTTTCCCCATTACCCTGAGGGTAATGGGTAATTCCCCCTCGCCGTGGGTAGCTATCCATTATTTCCCCCATTACACTGTGGGTAATGGGTAACCATGATGGGAAATTGCCCAACGTTGTAGGTAACTTCCAACTATTTTCCGCATTACCCTGAGGGTAATGGGTAATCGTGATGGGTAAATCCCTATTGTCGTGGTTAGCTACCCATTGCTTTGCCCATACCCTGTGGGTAATGGGTAAATGATTGCTACCCATTCCCCACGGCAATAATAATGGGTTACCCTGGGTAACATTGAAATCACAAAATGTGGAGTTAGATCAATTTGTGCCTGAGTAGCTTATATTTTTATTTAAAAGAATAGATACAATAATTGAGGCTAAACTCTAGATTTTTCACGAAAATGAAAAAATACTTACAATTTCGAAGCTGTTAGTGTTTCTGCTGCTTTCTGGTTACTGTTCACTGCTGCTTGATTCAAAAACATAACGCACAGTGGGGTCAATTGGAAAAAACACGGTAATAATAACACAACTTTGAAAGTATTATTCTGATCAATTTGGAATGAACTAGGCATTTATAGAAGAGGAGTCCGGCTTTCTTAATATTGTACGTAGAGGCACCCTGTATCAACACCATTAGTGCTACAGGGTGACAAAATTGGCCACTTTGGTGCTGTTGTAACTTTCAAAGCCTGGTACTTCTACACTTATAAGCCGATTACAAAGATTTTTTACTTTTGAGATTCGACCATGCAAGACAAACAAAAGATATTAAGAAAATCTCTATCAAAGTTAAAATATTTAAAAAATTTTCATTGGCTTTTTCCAGTTTTTTATTAATTTTGAGGGAAAGAACTATTTCTGAAAACACCACTAAATTGCCAACACTTCAGTAAAGAATATACTGCCAAAATTGTTAAGTCATCTGAAAACGTTTGGAAATGCCGATTTCTCAAAGGTGGATTTTTTTCAACCTGTAAAAAACACAAGATTCTTTCGAAAAGGTACCATGATTCGTTCAGTATTTTCTTTAGTTTAGTTCCAACAAGGGTATACAAATATTTAAATTCTTCTCAAAGACAAACCTTTATCAAATACCTGAAAGAGGTAAAATTATAAGAATTTGGAAATGCACCCTACCATCAGCATTCTCTGAAAATGTGGAATTTTTTAACAAATTTTTCACTTTCGATGATTGGCAAAAATTTCGGTCGGAGTTTTTTATAAATTTTTTTTCTTTTTATTATAGACTGAAGTGATCTTAAATACACTCGAGAAAGGTAATACATCCTAAGCATAAATGAGAGCAGAAGAGCTTAATATGTAAAAAAAAGTCAAATTTTCATAGTAGATTTGTTTGGGATTAAAAATCTCTAAGTTTTTTTTTAAAATTTGGAGAAACCCTAATTGATTTTAATTAGCCTTGCATTAGTCTATAACGTATCTAAAAATTAGTGAGATCCCATCAATATGTATTTATATAATTTAAATCAAATTTTTAAAATATTTTTCCCAAATTATTTATTTTGAATTTTGTTCGTATTTTTTTCCAAAAGTGTTAAAGCAATTTTTGAAATGTCGATAGTTCTTAACAAAGTTTTAAAGAAGAAGAGTTTACCTTTCCAACAATATATAATAAGTCTACGTGTGGTAATAGAAAAAGTGTAGGTATCACTCGCAAACCTAAAACTTTGACATGATTTTATCATTTATGTACTATTGTTTAGGGCTAATTGGTATAGACCATACATTTTAGGTAACCCCAGAGTTAGGAGTCCAAAGGTGTCAAATCGCAAGATATCGGCGGCAATTTGAGCTCGCTGTTTCGTGAGATAATGCGTCCTGAAAATTTCGTTCGCAATAGGGCCATTATTTCATGCACTGTATGGCAAGTGGTGCCGTCATGTTGAAATGACATATTGTTCAAGTCCATGATATCTAACTTAGGGCATAAAAACGTTGTCATCATGTCACGATAACGTTCACCGTAACATCGTCATTGACATAATTTTCGGAGAAGTTCGGTTCGATGATTCCGCCAGACCAAAAACCATACCAATGGTCCAGCCTTAAAGGAAATTACAACTTTAAACATAACGAGGATCTAAAAACAACTACATTCATAGCAAGCATAGTTTGTTACTGAATGACGTGTGGATTTTCAGTATCCCAAATTTGGCAGTTTTGCTTGAAAATGTATCCGTGAAAATATGAATCAACGCTCATGATGATTTTTTTTTTTTTTTTAAAAACCGACATCAACTGCTTGTTTTTCAAGCATCCAATTGGTAAGTACGCGGCGCTACAAATGGTCTTTAGACTACAAACTTTCAAAGTTTAAACAGTTCCTGTGCCAATTGAATTTTGTAGATGTCTAACAATAGGAATTTGTTAAAACCAATCGTACACTAATACACTTCGACGTCGTAACGACATATACTCACATGCGAAAACACTCACTGTACAAGACGAATGGCAACGATTTCATTGCATTATAAACGAATAAAATGACACACAGTCACAAGAAGAACAAATAGGCCCCAGATATTCTCAAAATTTCGCTCAAAATATACCTTCCTGCACTGTTTGTTGACATTCAACTATACCCCCAGCGGCGGAAGTCTTGACCTGGAAGACCTGAAATCATGACCAAACAGGTCTACTTTAAAATATGGAAGGCCTTCCCTACACATTACCTCCTTCTTTCTTTTTAACATTGCGTGAGATTGGGAGGTAAGGCCTTCCTTGCCCATTGCCTAAAGATGGCCTTAGAAGGCATGCAAAGAGGAAAGCCTTAGAAGGCATTTACTTTAATTTATTTTTGTTAAACAAAAATAAAAATATAAAAATTTATTTTATCACAAAATCACTATCAACTTCTACATATTTATTTATAAGTGTCAAAGTTTTACCACGCCCAACTTCGAATTGAAAATTTTAAAAATACCCTGAAAAATATTAAATAAACTATATAATTTTAAAATTTGTATAAAATTTTCGAATTAAATTACGGTCAAAAAGTATCGGAAAAGAAATTTCACAAACAACTCTATGTGTGCGTGCTACGAGAAGGCCCAGCGGCGGAAGTCGCAAGGTCTGCCACAAATAAGGCATGCGGAATGATTCTTTTGTAATGCCTTCCTAAAATAAGGCCTGCGGAATGAATGAATTTTTTCATCAGATATATAACCAAGAAGAAGATTTCTAAAATTTTAAGAAATTTCTTTTCCGATTCTTTTTAACCGTAATTTAATTGGAAAATTTCATACAAATTTTAAAATTATATTGTTTATTTAATATTTTTCAGGGTATTTTTAAAATTTTCAAATTTGAAGTTGGGCGTGGTAAAACTTTCTAAGATAGATACATACATTATTATAAATAAATAAATACATATGTAGAAATTGATAGTGATTTTGTATTAAAATAAATTATTTTAATTTTATTTTTGTTTAACAAATATAAATTAAAGTAAATGCCTTCTAAGGCCTTCCACTTCGCATGCCTTCTAAGGCCTTCTTTAAGCAATGGGCAAGGAAGGCCTTGCCCCCCCAATCTCATGCACTGTTAAAAAGAAAAGAGGAGGAAGGCCTTCCGTATTTCCGTATTATCATGATTTCAGGCCTTCTAGGGCATGACTTCCGCCGCTGGATACAATTGTCATATAATTAATTTGTCGCATGGATAGCACCACCGACGATGTTCACAGTTAATAAAAATTTTTCAAAATATTTGATATCAACGCAAAAATATTTTGCTTGCATCTGAACTTAGCTGACAAGTGAATGGTTTCTTTTTTCAAACAGAAATGAATTTCCAAAAATATGTATGTAATACGTGAGAATGTCAAAAAAAATATTTCGTTTTATCGGTACACAAAAAAAAATCACACACACATAATTAAAAGTTCATTGAATTCCCAGCAGAACTTTTTTTTTTTAAACAACATGGATAACAATATTTGCATTAGTAATGGTGGCAACAGATTTTTCCATAAGTCCCAGTAATGTTATTCTATATTAATACGACAAATTACTTGGGCCTTAAATGTTTAAACAAAAATATTTTAATCTTTTGTGGCTTTTTAATAATGCGACATAGTATAACTTGTTCTTATCCATTTGGAATTTTGCTTTACTCTCTGAGGGAAAGAACAAAAATTGTCAATTTATAAAATCCCAAAAAACACTTTAAAAAATACGATTTTTTTTACTTTTTTTCCCCTGTTCAGGTCCATAGCTAGCAAACCGTTCAAAATTCAAGGAAACAATCAACCACAAAAATGTACCTAAGATCTCAGTAAACAACTTTCTAGAGCATATACACTTCCTAGGAATGATTCTTAACACCGTTTAGCGACCCGCAAAAGTCAAAAATGTCTCGAAATTTTTTTAAAAAAATCATACTCAGATTTGAAAAAGATTTTCTCCCAGTTTTGCCCAAAGTCACGGACTTTTTTTATGGGCCCGCGAAGATTTGGGTCTTCGGTGTCATTTTTGCAAAAAAGTGATCATTTTGTCAGGCTCATATCTTGCAAATCGTTTGGAATTTTGCTTTACTCTCTGAGGGAAAGAACAAAAATTGTCAACATATAAAATCCCAAAAAAACTTTAAAAAATTCCATTTTTTTACCTTTTTTCCCCTGTTCAGGTCCATAGGTAACAAACCGTTCAAAATTCAAGGAAACAATGAACTACAAAAATGTACCTAAGATCACAGTAAACAACTTTCTAGAACAAATAAACTTCCTAGGAATGATTCTTAATACCGTTTAGGTAGCCGCAAAAGTCAAAAATTTCTCGAACATTTTTTAATTTCATTTCTTTTGTCGTTACTTCAATATTGAGATACTATGCTATCTATTACAAAAATAATGATAAAAAAATATTCATATTATGTTTATAATGTTCTTTATGAGAAGAGCTACAACTTTCCCTCAGAGAGTAAATCAAAATTCCGAACGATTTGCAAGATATGAGCCTGATAAAAAGTGCATGACTGGACAAAACTGGGAGACACGGGTCTTTTTTTTTGTCTTTTATCTCGTAGTGGTGTCCATATATGTTTATATTTTATCGTGTTGCACTGTGTAATAAAATCATTTTATCATTTGAAAATTGATTTTGAAATTTGATTAAAAACTTTCTTTGGAAATGTCATTTGGAACTTTTTGAAACATAAAATCATATTTGAGAAGAAAAATCATTTTTCTTAATTCCAAAACTTCATTAAACTTCCAAAACCGAAGTAATTTATTATTAATTTGTTTAAGGATATGAACACAAATTAAGTAAAACCCGGTTAACCGACGTCTAATATCCGGTTTCCGGTTTGTTCGAAAATTAAGTGTTTTAAAAACCGGCACACGCTTAAGAGCAACAAAGCCGGGTAACCAGATTCACCGGTATTTCGGTTTTGGACACTCGAGTTGTTACCCACGACCATTTCTAATAATCCATCACGATTACCCCTTACCCACAGGTTACGGGGAAAATAGTGGGTAGTTACCCTCGACTATGGGGACTTACCCATTACGATTGTTCATTACCCACAGGGTATGGGTAGGCGTTCTATACACATTACCCACGATGATGGGTACTGGATCACCCCAGTGTGGATCGAAAATATGACATATTTATAAAAAACGTCTATATCTTGAAAACGGCTCTACTCCACTGTTCCATATCTTCAAGAAGGTCTTACAATCAAAGCGAGAACAGAAGCCCTAATACTCCAGTGTAACCGTATGTTTATTGTAAATAAGCATGGAATGCAACCAAATATTTTATCCCCCACGAAGGATGCCTTTTAGAAGACCTCCCTTTTCCAGTGGCTAATATACCATGTGGCCGTCGGTGGTGCTATGGTAGTTTACGCGGCTCTTGTGCATGAGAACGTGAGTTCGATCCCTGCTCTGACCACCTTAAATTTCTTTCGACGGCGGTCACCTCGCTTTGTGACGCGGACACTATCGAGTATTTAGCCGTGAAAAAGCTTCTCAAAATACCATTCGGAAACGGTGTAAAACTGTAGGTCCCAATCAGTGAGAGTAGAACTAGAACGCGCCCAGCTCAGTATTTGCGAGAAGCTCTCCCTAATCCCTACATGGGATATATCGGGAAACCATTTATTTATTTATTTATTTATTAGGACAGGAGCGTTATGTCTTACTTTCTCGCTTCCTCTAAAAGGCATTCTATAGCGCTAGCAAAGGTACTAGGATGGACCTACTAGAAGTTGTAGAAGGGATTATTCTCTTATATTGCCATAGTTGGAATTCGACGACATTCTTAATTGGACAGTGAGAAAAAGAAGGCCTTCTAAAAGGCCTTCTATGGACCAATAAGCATTCCATTGTCATTTACAATTAACATGAGCTAGAACTGGAGAATCAGGACCTCTGTTCCCGTTTCTATTGTATTACCTTCCAGAAAAATAGTGTAGAAGGCCTTCCAGAACGCCTACAAAAGGATTTTAGAGACCATATAGGCTTCTTAGGCCTCTTACGTAGGCTTCGTCGGAATTCTCACCCATGTACTTCGCATTGTTAATCGGCCACGCTATATTAAACAGATCAAAATGGTTCTCATTCATCCCATGAAGGGACTGGGAAGATCTTCTCACAGCCAGTGAGCTGTGCACTTTCTAGTTTCTAACTTACTGATTGGGGGCTAAAGTTTTACACCGGTTCCGAATGGTATTTTGTAAAGCTTTATCATGACTAAGTACTCGAAAGTGTTGCCACTTCTAAACGAGTTGACCGCAGGTGTCGAAAGAAATGTAAGGTGGTCAGAGCAGGGATCGAAATCACGTTCTCATGTACAAGGGTCGCGCACACTAACTTGGATTGTATCGATGACTAAAATACCGATTCCGAAAAGTATTTTGAGAAGCTTTTTCATGGCTAAGTACTCGATAGTGTTGCCACCACTAAGCGATGTGACCGCTGTCGAAAGAAATGTAAGGTGGTGAGGGCAGGGATCGAACTCACGTTCTCATGTATTTGGATTGTTATTTAGATTGTACCGATGACTAAAGGTGAGGGTATGTTTAAGTCGGTTCACGCGACTGAAATTTCTGTACTGGTTTTAAATGAGTTCTTGTTAAACTTTATAACGGGTTTTTCAATAAGAGCGCTACAAAAGTTTTTTTAAATAAAACAAAACCGGTTTTAGATACCAATGAAATTCTTTATTCCTGTGAAAGTACGTTCGATGCCATTATGTATGGAACTCGATTTCTTTTGAATGGCCACCACGGGCACGCTTGCAGAAGTCCAGACGCTGGACCCAATTTTCGACGGTTTTCAAGCATAAATCGTCCGATACTGCTGCAATTTCACGTTCGATATTCGTACGAAGTTCATCAATCGTCGCTGGTTTGTTGGCCTAGGCCATAGACTTGACGTAGCCCCACAGGAAATAGTCTAACGGCGTCAAATAGCACGACCGAGGCGGCCAATCGACTGGGTCATTTCGTGAGATAACACGTTCACCAAACTTGGTTTCCAATAAATTGATTGTGGTATTCGCTGTGTGGCTTGTGGCGCCGTGCTGTTGGAACCACATGTCCTCCAAGTCCATATTATCCAATTGGGGCCAAAAATAGTCGGTTATCATTGAACGGTAGCGATTCGCATTCACAGTAATATGCCGGTCTTGATCATCACGGAAGAAGTACGGCCTAATGATGCCGCCGGGCCATAAACCGCACCAAACCGCAATTTTTTCGGGATGCAATGATGACTCATGGATTACGTGTGGATTGCTGTCTGACCAATGACGCATATTTTGCTTATTGACGAAGCCATTCAGCCAGAAATGAGCCTCATCGCTGATTGTTGAGGCCTCCTAAAGTTGGCCTCCAAATTTCGGTAGTAAATTTTAATAATTTCAACTCGTTGTTGGCTCGTATATGTTTCCATGATGAAATTGCAAACCTTACTGAAGAGAAATGTCAAAAGAGCGGGAAAAAATATGGCGTCGTTTGCTGTCCCTATCGATTTACTTTTGTAGCGTCTCTGTTGAAAAACCCTTTATGAAGGCCTTCAGAAGGCCTACTTTTTCTTCCTAGTTTAAGTCCTCTCTTAATTTTTAATAGAATTTCATTATTCATTAAATCATTTTTAAAGAAAACCGCAGCATTCATCATTTGCAATGGACTTTAAAATATTCATTATATATTTACAACTTTGCTCGAGTGTAAAATAAATAACAAATAATAATGAAACAAAACACAAAATACGACAACATAAATTATGTCAAGTTCGTCAAGGGGCGGAAGGACGAAGGGGTGTGAGTGTGTGAACGCAATGATGTACAAATACGGCCGGCCGTATTGAATTTATGTATTGTATGTACGTGTGCAGTACGTACACAGCCCTCAAGGGGTTAAATAATAAAATGATGCCATTTTTACGTTAATTCCTTTAGAGATTTCCCAAAAACTTTTTCCAATGCAAATAATTATTTTAAATCATTGTTGCGGTTTCAGCAAAAGCCAACATTTACCATAAATTTTCAGAAATGGGATCAGGGGGTATAGGAAAGGTACAATGATGACGGACTGACATTGAACTAAGTGGCAACATCTGATTGGAGCTTAATATTATAATGGGATATAAACAAGTGATGAATGGATCATCTAATATGAAATGATTGCTTGTTAATTAAATATGTACACGTTTTTAAACAGTTGTCTTCAATTAATTTATAATCTTGAATATAAATTCCGCGACGAAAATGTGAATTTGTCTTGACATAATAACAAATTGTTTCAAATATTTACCAGAAAATATAAATAAATTAATTATTTAGTCAATTGGTGTTTTTTGAAAGTTTTGAAATTCTATCGCTTAATTCTACATCAATTTCAGTGAATAAATAAATTTGTTTATCTTTAACTCTTGTGATTAATAAAATATTAACAAATTCAATTGTTTGCAAATTATGAATTCTTGTCATGCTGAAACTTTCTCGAAACTTCTAGCTTTCCAAGAAAATTTAAAAGAGACTCCCTCAAAAGTTATTAACAACTGCCCACAACCACTGGCATCAAAGAGGAATTATTAAGTTATGAAAAATTAATTTTTGGAATTTATGATGTTAAATTTACACTTGATAAACTTTGGAAAATTTTGCTCTCTTTTTCATGAGAATATCGAGTAGGCAAATAAATGGGAAAATTCTCGAAACTACAAGGATGATACAGTTTGCGAGGAAAGAGTTTCCAAACTTGGATACCATGACAGAGAAGGCAATAAGTTTCTAAAAAGTGAGTGAAAAACGCACAAAAGTTGCAATCAACGTGGACAGCATTTTTTACAAGAACAAATTCGAGGCACAACGGAGGGCGGCAATTGTTTGTGAGGAAAACTGAAAAACAGTTGAAAAACGAAGGGATTTTTCAAAGAAGAAAATATTTGTATACACGCTGACAAAAATACGGCGCCAGCAATAGATTGCGGGAACCATGTATATGTTTGCAAGCAGTGTTTTCATGATTTGAAGATCAAATGCTCCTTTTTTCTTTGCTGTCTATCTCATTTCTGTTTTCAGCAGTTTTCTACAAAAAAACACATTTAGGCAATAAAAACATATATTGTAACCAATTTATTATTGTGTCTTCAACATGTAATGTAGAATAGCAAACACAATGCGTTTGGACACAAGTATACTATATTTGTGACAAGCTGCAAACACGTTATATTTGCATCCAAATAACAAAGATCAGTTTTTTTCAGCATGTAGATGAACGGAGTGACACAAACTTGTTTTCTACTCAGTGGGAGAAACATATTTTCTATTAAGAAAATTGTTTTGTGTCTGGAGGGCAAACGCAACTTTTCCTCTAAAAATGTTTTGACCCGACCGGCAGAAAACTGTTAAGAAACTTATTTGTGACCGAACACAATTTTTCTGTTATGAAAATGTTTTTTTTGATGATTTTCTGTTAAGAAAATTTTTTCTGACCGGAAAGGATATTATTATGGTAATTTATTGTGGCCGCAGAGACGAATACAATTTTTTGTTATGGAAATTTATTTGTGCCGGAGGACTTACACTATTTTCTGATAGGAATATGCTTTATCACTGGACGAAGGGGTACAATTTTCTGTTGAGAACAATTTAGTGGCCGGAAGGAAGGAACTTTCAGTTGATTCGTGGCCGGACGGACACAATTCTTTGTTAATAAATTTTTTTTTTTGCCGAAGGTTTGGAAGGACCGAGATCCCAGTTAGGAAAATTATTTGTGGTCGGACGGACATATATTTCTGATAAGAAAATTATTTGTGATGCACGGACACGATTTTCTGTTGTGGCCAGACGGATGAAGACAATTTTCTTTAATTTTGTGATCGAACGGACGCACAAGAAAATTGACAAACACCATTGAAAAATAAATTAGTTTGTGGCCACACGGGCGGACATAATTATTTTCTAAGAAAATTGTTCGCGGACGAAGGTCTGCGAGGACGACCACAGTTTTTAGTTGAGGCGAAGAGAGTTTTCAGTTATGATAATTATTTGTTGTCGGACGGACACAGCACGGAGAATAACGGATACAACGACGGACAACAGAGGCTACCTAGAAACTAGAATGCTAAGAAGCTGATGAGAAGAGTCACAAAATTCGAAACGATCATCCGCCAACACGAATTCAAATCCAGGTTCAGACTGCTTAAATTTTTGAAATTGCATAAAAAACCCTGATCTATTTAGCTCAAGGGAAATTGAAATAAACATTTCTTCTAAGAAATAATTTCAGATGGAATCATATAGAATTGAAACAATTTCATTTAAAGAACATTTATTATGGCTGGACGGGCGCAGTTTTCGGTTAAGTAAATAATCCTTAGTTAGGAACATTTCTTGTGACCTGGCACATTTTTCCTTGTCGAAAACAATTTTGCATTAAGAAAGGTTTTCATAACTGGAAGGGCGGACAGAATTTATTGCGAGTAAAATTTTTCATGGGCGGACTGACACAAGTTTCCATTTTGAATATTTATTGTGGTCAGACGGAAGGACACAGTTTTCTGTTAATAAATTATTTTATGGCTAAACAGAATTTTTTGTTAAGAACAGTTTTTGAGACTTGACAGTCACAACTTTCTGTTACGAAAATTTTCGCGGCAGAATGGACACAATTTTTGTATTCAGACAGACGGGCTCAATTTTCTGTTTAGACAATTTGTTGTTGTTTCCGGACGAATGAACTCTACCTTATGTTAAGAAATATTTTAAAATATTTAATTTAATAAATATTAAGAAATATTTTTCAGTTCGGAAAATTGATTGCGACGGACGGACAAAGTTTTCTGATAAAAAAAAAAGAAAAGACAATTGATAATTTCTGTCAAGTACATTGTTCATTCATGGACGGACTCAATCTTTGCTAAACAACATTTTTCGTGGCCGGGTGAACACAATTTACTATTATGGTCATTTATTATGGCCTGATGAAAGAGCACAATTTTCTATTATGGAAAGTAATGTTGCCGGATGGATGGATACAATTTACAGCCAAGGAAAGTTTTTTGTGACCAGAAGGATTGACACATTTTCAGTGAAGAACATTTTTTGTGGCCCAACGAACAGACACAAGTTTTTGATATTGGAATGTAGTACAATCCTCGATTAAAACAATTTGTTGTGGCCGGCCGAACAGACAGATTTCTCTGTTAACAATATTTTCGTGGCTGAACGAACACAATTTTCTGTTAAGATTTTTTTTTCATAAGAAAATTTGAAATTTTCGTGAATGGGAAGGAAACATTTTGTCATTTTGTGTCGTACCTACCCAATTTTCTGCCAGTGGCCGAACGGACACATTTTTCTGTTAAGAAAATGTTTTTGCTTACAGACGGAGTCTATCTTCTGTAAAGAAATTTGTATGTGGCCGAATGGACGAACCCTACTTTCTGTTAGAAAAGATTTTCGTGGCCGGACGGACAGGCACATATTTAGGTTAACAACATGTTCGTGGCTGAACGGACATAATTTTCGTTAGAAGATTTTAGTTTTCCTACGAGCAGATCAGGTTTCTGTTAAGAAAATTTTTTCTAAATTCATTTTCGTATCCGCACCGACACAATTTCCTGTCAATCTGATTTTTCGTGGACGAACAGGCAAAACTTAATATACCGGACGGACACAATTTTATAACCGGAAGGACACAATTTTGTATTAAGAAAATTTGTTTGTGGCCTTACGGACACAATTTTATGTTGACCAAAAATTTCGAATTTTTCTATTCGTCCGTTCCCAATTTTCTGTCTGGACGTTAATACAATTTTTCTGTGACCGGACGAACACATTCCTCCGTTAACAATCAGTTTTTTATGTCCGGGCGAACTCTATCTTCTGTTATGAAATCTTTTGTGGCCAAACGGACGAACACTATTTTCTGTAAAGAACATTTATTGTGGCCGTACAGAATTTTCTGATTTTTTTTAAAATTTGTATTTTATTTTATTTTATTGAGACACAATTTTCTATAAAGAAAGCATTTTTTTTTGGTGGATGGATGGACACATTTATCTGTAAGAAACATTTTTGGGGCGGACACAATTTTCTGTAAATGGATTTTTTTGTGACTGGACGGATGTGCACTATTTTCTGCTAAGAGCGGACGAACAAGCAGAGCATCCAATGAAGTGCATAATAAGCACTGCTACGATTCCGAGTAGTTCCAATTTGAAACGGAATCAATGAATTTTATAAATAGTACCCATTGGACAGTTGTTCTTTTACATTCAAAGCTTTGAGAAACTTGCCTAATACAGTAGATTCCAGGTCACAAAAATTTTTGAAACGTGAAGAAATTGAGAAAAAGTCCTTCTAGAAAGCAGTTCAAATGTGATTATTTTACAAAAACTTCACAGTTTTCTTGCTGGGCGGTAACAAAACAATTCTTTAAGTCGCTTTTTTAGAATCACAGAATTTAGCTTTAATTGTATTGTCTTGACCACAATTTTTCTCACATAACAATCTGTTATCCTTTAAGGACTTTAGTTTAAATTTCATGTATTGTTACATTTCGTGTACAAGGATTAACAATGGTTGGGTCTATCGTTTATCCTGCGTTGGTGGAGGATATGAATATATTAAAACTGTCGTATTTACATATTATTTCCAAATTATAAAACAGTTTCCACAAGGAGAATGTGAATGTGTAATAAAATACTTTAGTAACGCATATTGTCTGCAAACTACAGTATGAAATATTTATTGTTAAAGTGGAAAAATGCGAGGGGATGTAGCTAAAGTTTAGCAGTTGTAAATGCCATGAAATTTAAGGGAAACCCTAGAACCGTGTAGGGTAGATTCTTTGGCGAAGATAATTGCGAACGAGGCAACGGGAAGTCGATACTGTGTCAGATTTATTATTGTGAACGATCTTAAAATGGTCATCTTAGGACAAGCGATCGTAATGGCCCGCACGCGAGCTCTCGACACATTTGAACAGGTGGGCTCTCGTCCCGAGAGCGGGCTCACGAAATATATTATGTCAACAAGTCGACAGTTTGTGCCAACTTTGAGAGTCAGCTCGGGGTCCGAAAGCCGACAGATTAGCTTTGACTCTTTCTCAATGGGACTCTTTTGCTGTTGTCTCCTTTGACTCCCAGTTCGTGAGCCGCGAGTTAGGTTTAGGCTAGGTAACTGCTCGCCAATACATACGAACTCTGTTTAGGAGTTCGAGTTTTTTTTTTCGAGAGTCGGCTCTGGGTCCTAGAGCCGATAAATTGGGTTTGATACTTTTGCTTTTGACTCTTTGATTCATTGACTCCCAGTTCGTGAGCCGCGAGTCAGGTTTAGGCTAGGTAACTGCTCGCCAATACGTACGAACTCTGTTTAGGAGTTCGAGTTTTTTTTTAAAGAGCCGGCTTGGGGTCCGAGTGCCGATAAATTGAGTTTGACACTTTTTCTTTTGACTCTTTGATGCTTTGACTCCCATTTCGTGAGCCACGAGTCAGATTTAGGCTAGAGAGCTGCTCGCCAATACATACGAACTCTGTTTAGGAGTTCGTGTTTTTTATTTGAGAGTCGGCTCGGAGTCCGGGAGCCGATATATTGGGTTTGACACTTTTGCTTTTGACTCCCAGTTCGTGAGCCACGAGTCCGATTTAGGCTAGAGAGCTGTTCGCCAATACATACGTTTTCTTTTTTGAGAGTCGGCTCGGGGCCCGAGAGCCGATATATTGGGTTTGACACTTTTGCTCTTGACTCTTTGATTCATTGACTCCCAGTTCGTGAGCCGCGAGTCACGTTTCGGCTAGGGAGCTGCTCGCTAATACATATGAACTCTGTTTAGGAGTTAGTGTGTTTTTAGTGCATGTGTGATGCAGAACGTTCCTTTTGTCATTTGATATACTAATTTACCTGCTAATGTTCTCTCCAAAATACTACTGTAATTTCTCAACCCAAACATATCTTGTGCATATTTACAACATTGTCACATTGAAACTTTTTAAAATCCTCTCGCAAGGACAATGGCCACAGCAAATGGACCAAAAAGGAAAAAATACGGAAATATAAATTTTATCACAAAATGTTTTGTTGTGATTTCTTTTTTAGTTACTTTCTCAAAAGGAGAGACTCTAAGGAGAGACAGAACCTAAAGTGGAGAGAACTACTAGACTGTAGAATTATCTCTTTTTATTGGCAGTAAAAATATGCAAAGATAACAATAAACGAAGGGCCGAAATATTTCAATATTTGAGGATAAAGACGGTGAAGTCAAAGAATCATTTCATCAGCATCTGCAGGGAATTAACGAACACTGCTCTGACCACGATATTGAGATTATTTTACACGCTAAAACATCAGTCTATTTTTGTTGTTTGAATGAAAATATAACGCGTTTGTAGCCTGTCGGAAATATAGAATACTTGTGTCCAAACACATTGTGTTTGCTATTCAATATTACTGATTTAGGTTATAATATATGTTTTGTGACTCAACTATGGCTGTGTTTATTGAAAAATGCTGAAAACTCTGTCTTTTTTTGTTGTTTGATTACAAATATAAAGTTTTTGTAGTTTGTCGCAAATATAGTATACTTGAGTACAAACACATTGTGTTTGCTACTCAATATTATACATTGGAGACACAATGATTACTAGGTTATAATATATGTTTTTGTGACCGAACTATCGCTTTGTTTGTTGAAAACTGCTGAAAAATCTGTACTTTTTTGTTGTTTAAATACAAATATAATGTGTTTCTAGCTTGTCCCCAATACAGAATACTTGTGTCGAAACACATTGTGTTTGCTATTCAATATGACATATGGTCATCGGTGATGCAATGGTTAGTGCGTACGCCTCTAATATATGAGATCCTGGGTTCCATCGCTGCTTTGACCACCTAAAATTTCTTTCAGCGGCGGTAACCCCGCATAGTGATGGCATCACTATCGAATATTTAATCGTGAAAAAGCTTCTTAAAATACCGTTCAGAACCGGGGTAAAAACTGTAGGCCCCAATCAGTGAGTATAAAACTAGAAATCGCACAGCTCAGTGATTGTGGGAAGCTCTACTCAATTCCTTAGTGGAATGTAATGGGAATATTACATGTTTTAGACACAATGATTAATATGTTACAATATATGTTTTTGTGACCCAAATATGGCTTTGTTTGTTGAAAACTACTGAAAATCGGTATTTTTGTTATTTAAATTCTTAAATTCATGAAAACAATGCTTGCAAATATATACATGATTCCTGCAATATGTTACTAGGCGATTTTAATGCAAAATTGGGAAAGGAATTTGAATTACGACCAAGCATCGGCAATCTCAGTCTACACGATACAACTTTCGATAATGGAATGAGACTGATAAACTTCGCTACTGCAGAGAACATCGTAGTTAGTAAACGCTGAAGAACCTGTCTTGTATTCGTGTTTGGATGCAAATATAATGTGTGTTTGGAGCTTGTCGCAAATGTAGAATGTTTGTGTACAAACACATTTTGTTTGTTAATCAATATTACATGGTTGAGACACAATGATTAATGAGTCATGATGTATGAGCCTTATTCATCAAAAATTACGAGAGGTTTGAGAGGAAATTTATAATAGTAAAATCGGCACTCGAATGTCTCACAACTTTTTATGGATAAGGCCGTATGTGTTTGTGATCGAAATACAGCTTTGTTTGTGATTTTTTCATTTTTCATCATTTTTGTTTTGTCGCTATTCTCTTTAGAGATCAATACAAAGAGGGACAAAGAGATATTGTTATAACTGTACTTTTCCATTGATTTTTCAGTCAGTGACTTATAAATGTTCCTGAATGCATGTCTAAATGAATTGAGTGTTTCTTATGTTAACTGATCTGTTGCGTTTTAGTTGCATGCATTCAGATGTCAGTCGTTCTTTCTGGAAGGAAACACACAAATTCTTCGACGTAAGTATATGGAGGTTCGGGATATAACACGCATATGGTTCCATGTAAACGTATGCATCTTTGCAAGTAAACATGCTACTGTAGCAAAAATTTGCACTTTTATATGGAGCGGTATATGCGTGTTCCATCCCGAACATACTCTGCACATCAGTGACAAAATTCCCGTTCTTATCTCTACAAATGGGGTACCTGATCAATTTGCCTTGATTTAGCTTTGTACTTTTCGGTCGAATTTATGATCCTTATTCTTCCTTGTGTAAGATTCAATTCTCTCAGTCTTGCGCTTTCTCCACAACCGTGTTTTCTTCCTAAACAAATGGGTTTCCTCTCTGCTCTTCTTCTTATACCGCTGTGTTACGGCTCGCGTTGCAACTGACAGAAGTGTTGCCACACGTGCAGCATTTTTTCATCACTCGCCGTGCGACATTCTTGATCGTACCATGGTTTGTCTTTAAGCAGTTTTTCATAACCAAGTACGGTCTCCGCAGCAGTTTTCATAGAGTGTGAAATTTACTTCCACTGTGCTTCAGGATCATGAGGCGGAGGTGTGTTTTACGCTAGTAGCTGAGTGGGCTTCTCTGCATAGGTGGTGAATTTATCTGGTAATTGCCGCTTACCGATGTCCAGTTTTCTGTACGTCTGGTTTCGTACGACTTTCGATCTGCATATCCTTGCGCGCATCATTGCAGCAACCAGGTACTGATCCGAATCGATATTTGCTCTTCGAATCACACATATATCCATTGCACTAGTAGACTGCTTTCCATCAATTACCAGGTGATCTATCTAGTTTTTCGTCTGATGATCAGGGGATATCCAAAAAGCTTTATGGATGTCTTTCTGATGGAATCTCGTACTACTGACAACCATGTTTTTGCGGCTGCAAACTCTAAGAATCATTCCGTTTTCGGAAGTTTTGACGTGTAGACTGAATTTACCGAGCTTTAGCGGTTGGCTTACCTATTTAAACTGTGACGCATCAGTGACCGCAGAACCAATCAGTTGGATCATTCGTTTCGTCTTCTTACTCTTGCTAGCTAATGGAGGGTTCTGATTAAGCCATTGCCTGGGACATATTTCTAGGAAGTAGTGAGCTGCTTGCACTGCCCTATGAAGGAATCATTTCTGGTTACTCCCAAATGAGATATGGTCAGTCCCATGATATACCTTTAACACTTCGAAGATAAATGGCAGGGCTTTTCCAGGTCCCCTTGAACTTTATGTATTTAAAACAAATTCCTGTTCGCATTTTTGAACTGAGTGTCCCTGTAGTGTTACTGTAGCGCGAAGTACCCTACTGGGCCTTGGAAAGCCCGTTAGGGATATTTGAATTTAAAAGGTATCTTAAAGCTTGTACGTGAAAACACCTGCCACAATCCATAGAGTCAAGTAACCTACTCTATCTTTCCCCTTTCACAACACCCTTTCCCTGCAATGTTTCCGTCTGTATTTACAGCAAAATAATAAAAATGCAGTTTCATGAACAAATAGAGCAACAAAAAAAAAAGTTTTTGGCGCCGTAATTTCTTTGTTGTTGTCTTTGCCACATATTTTTTGTAGCCATTTTTCGGTTCTTTATTCGCACAATAAATGTTATGAGCTTGCAAAAAAATAATGTTAAAAATACACATGTATTACTGCTTCTACTCCAGAAACTTCGTGTTGCCCACAACCATAAAAAAGAAAATGGAATAACAAAAAAAAAGATTACAAACAAATGTGTTTTGTATACAGTTTTTAACAATTTGAAAGCAGTTTTTCGGTTTTTTTCCTCTACTACTGCAATACTAACCATAGTAACTGGAAACAAATGGAAATTGTACAGATTTGTCCAACATGCAAAATAGATGCCATTCATACAATGACCACCAACAACATGTTACAAATATTTTTTTAAATTTAAAAATTAATAAATAATTTAAGGTTGGAAAACAAACTGAATAATGGGAGGAAACTTAATAAAAATGCATGATTCTGTTAACTAACAGACAATATGTTAAGTGCAGCTGTTAATTAACATGGTACTGTAAACTGATAATAATAAATGATCTAGTCAAATGCACGACTATCAGTGTACAGTATCTGGTTAATTAACAGCTGTCCTTAATATATCTTCTGTAAGTTAACAGAATCAATATGTTAAGTGCAGCTGTTAATTAACCTGATACTGTAAACTGATAATAATAAATGCTCTAGTCAAATGGAAGAATTGACTACAGCATTATTATCATTGTTCAGTACTATGTTAATTAATAGCTGTACTTAATATATCGTCTGTAAGTTAACAGAATCAATATGTTAAGTACAGCTGTTAATTAACATGGTTCTCTAACCCGAAAATAATGAAAGCTCTAATCGAATGCAGGAATAGACTAGAGCATTATTATCACATTACAGTACCATTTTAGTTACTAGCTGTCCTTAACATATCGTCTGTAAGTTAACAGAATCAATATGTTAAGTGCAGCTGTTAATTAACCTGATACTGTAAACTGATAATAATAAATGCTCTAGTCAAATGGAGGAATAGACTACAGCATTATTATCATTGTTCAGTACTATGTTAATTAACAGCTGTCCTTAACATATCTTCTGTAAGTTAACAGAACCACTATGTTAAATACAGGTGTTAATTGACACGGTTCTTTAACCCGATAATAATAAAAGCTCTAATCGAATGCAGGAATAGACATTATTATTAATTTAGAGTACCATTTTAATTAACAGCTGTCCTTGACATATCGTCTGTAAGTTAATAGAATCAATATGTTAAATACAGCTGTTAATTAATCTGATACTGTAAACTGATAATAATAAAAGCTCTAATCGAATGCAGGAATAGACTAGATCATTGTTCAGTACTATGTTAACTAACAGCTGTCCTTAACATATCGTCTGTAAGTTAACAGAATTAATATTTAAAGTACAGCTGTTAGTTAACATGGTACTAAAAAGTGATAATAATAAATGCTGTAGTCAAATGGAGGAATTGACTACAGCAGTATTAACATTGTTCAGTACTATGTTAATTAACAGCTGTCCTTAACATATCATCTGTAAATTAACAGAATCAATATGTTAAGGACAATTTTTAATAAACATAGTACTGTAAACTGATAATAATAAATACTCCTGTCAAATGGAGGAATTTTTTTTATCATTATCAGTAATTTATCATTATCCTTATTATCATTGTACAGTACTATGTTAATTAACAACTGTCCTTAACATATTGTCTGTAAGTTAACAGAATCATGTATATTTCTAACTTTTCTCCTTCATTTTTCAATAGATTTTTTTCATTTATATTTATAAATTTCAAAAATATTGAACATGTCGTTGACTGCACATTCGAGGGGCCACATTAACCCACTAGACTCCGCCAAACCCATTGCAAATATAAGAAATGCATGCAGAAGTTGAAACCGCTACTTGAACAGCCGTCATAAACAATAATAGAAAATTGTAACAGATTAAGGCTTTGTTCACTTGTTGTTCACGAGTGACAGGAGTCAAGGCTCCTCCACGGAGGATGTACCTTCAAGTGGGGATTCACTACCGTGGCACAATTTGACACAAACACGCTTAAAAATTTGGCCCCATCAACATATTGCATAAACCAGGTATATGTTTGCAAGCATTGTTGTCTTGAATAGAAGATCCGCTGCTTTTTTGTTTTTTTGTTGTCTGTCACGTTTTTGTTTTCAGCAGTTTTCAACAAACAAAGCCATATTTTAGTCACAGAATCATATAAAGGGTCCGCCATCTATCGTTTTTTTTCAACTAGTGCTTATTTCGTGAATGGCAACACTTAGCTCATGTCTGATTTGACAGATACTTAGTTTTATCCTTCCGCTGATCGAATATGGTTGTGTAGACGCTTGAACAACGCTGGGAAATATTTGGGAAAATGGGCCTGCGATCGATGCCGATTTTGCCAAAAAAATCATCTTTTCAGATGAAGCTCATTTTGATCTTGGCGGGTATGTAAACAAGCAAAATTGTCGCATTTGGGCACAGAAAACCCGCACGCATACATTGAAAAGCCGATGCACCCAAAACGAGTCAGTGTTTGGTGCGGATTTTGGTCCAGAGGCATAATTGGGCCATTTTTCTTCGAAAATGAGCAAGGAGTGGCCGTTACAGTCAATGGCGATCGTTATCGGGCCATGCTGAACGAATTTTTGTTCACAAAAATTGAAGAGGAGGATATTGGCAACATTTGGTTTCAACAGGACGGCGCTACGTGCCACACAGCCGAAGCTACACTCGAGGTTTTGCGCCCTGTCTTTGAAGATCGCATTATCAGCCGCAGAGCTGATGTCGTTTGGCCACCTCGGAGCTGCTATTTGACACCGTTGGACTATTATTTGTGGGGTGCCCTCAAAGATAAGTGTTACGCCGACAAGCCAGAGACAATTGACGCTTTAAAGGACAATATTCGTGAAGCCATTGTTGAAGTACAGCTGCACACAATCGATAATGTGCTTAAAAATTGGACCGATCGTGTAGGCTACTGCATGGCCAGCCGGGGCAGCCATTTGAATGAAATTATTTTCCATTATTAACCGGAAGGATTTTACTTTCATTTTCAAAAAAAAAAAGTTATTTGGCGGACCCGTTATTATAACCTACTAATTATTGTGTCTCCAACATATAATATTGAATAGCAAACGCAATGTGTTTGGACACAAGTATACTATATTTGCGGCAAACTGCAAGCACGTTATATTTGTATTCAAACAACAAAAAAGACAAGAGTTTTCAGCAGTTTTCAACAAACAAAGCTATATTTAGGTTATAAAAACATACATTATAACCTATTAATTGTTGTGTCCCCAACATGTATATTTCACAGCAAACGAAATGTGTTTGGACACAAGTATACTATATTTGCGACAAGCTACAAACACGTTATGTTTGGATCGGAACAACAAAGAACTGAGATTTTCAGCGTGTAATGACGACGCCCATGTTGGTTCCGATAAAGCCTAAGATTTGACTGGGCTTTAGGTGATGGTTGGCTACACTCAAAAAATAAAGTTTGCTATTAATAGCAAACAATGTATGCTACTTATCAGCAGGCAATTTGTTTGTTATTATAGCAAATGTACTGTCATAACAACAAATTTGTTGCAGGGTTCATAAAAATAATTGACATAATCTTTGCTGAAACAACAAACCTATGTTTGCTGAAATAACAAATATGTTTGCTTTCCCCTTTTCAGCAGACTTTTCTGCTGTGTTTACTAACATATTTTTTGAGAGTAGGTATTTTTCTCGGTGGACACCACTAATGCAATTGGTTTGTTAATAATATTTCGTGATAGGGCGGACTGAAGGACGGTCGCAATTTTATGTTTAAAAGTTTTTGTATCCACCCGAAAAGAAACAATTTTTGTTGTTAAATAAATGTTGTGCTTTTTGAAGCCCAACGGAACGGATACAATTTTCTATTAACAAAATTTTTTTGAATCAGAAACAATTTTCGTTGTTTACAAAAATGCACACAATTTTATGTTAAAAATATTATATCCCCCGGACGGATGGTTACTCTTTCCTGTTGACAATTTACCATGATCGCACGAACGGCTATACAATTTTCTGTTAAGAATAGTTTTAGTGTCCGGAAGGACATACGGCCATAAATTTCTTTTAAAAAAATTTTTCTGTGGCCGGTTGGTGACAATTTTTCTGTTAAGAAAATTGTTGAGACAGACGCAATTGATTCTTTTCTGTAAAGAAATTTGTTCGTGGCCGGCCACATTTTTTTCACTAACCGGAGAAAATATGATCTCTTAGCCTTAAAAGGAAATTACAACTTTAAATATGACGAGGATCTAAAACAACTAAATTTGGAACAATTTTCTGTTAATGAAATTTTGTCGTGACCAGCGAAGTTTTTGTTAAGAAAATTTCTCAATTTCTCAAGGCGGACTGCCGCAATTTTCTGCTAAGGAAACTATATGTGGACACAGACGAACACAAATTTCAATTAAGATAATTTTGCTTAGCAAGACGGAAACAATTTTCTGTTAAGACCCATTTTTCTGCTAAGAAAATTATTTGTGACCAGAGGTACGTACAGAGGCGGCGAGATTTAGTGTGGTTCTCGACTCGAAGTCCTTAACCACAGGTGAGCACCGCCCCACCAAGAACATATTTAATACGACTGTTAGCGCCGCCCGTGAGATATTCGTGCTACTCCGCCTTGAGAGGAAGAGGTACGTACAGAGTCCGCGATATTTAGTGTGGTTCTCGACTCGAAGTCCTTAACCACAGGTGAGCACCGCCCCACCAAGAACATATTTAATACGACTGTTAGCGCCGACCGTAAGATATCCGTGCTACCCCGCCTTGAGAGGAAGAGGTACGTACAGTCACTATTTTCTGTTAAGAATTTGTATCGTGACCGGACGGATTGATACAAATTTCTTTTCTGAAAATTTTTTGTGGTCGGTCGGGCCAATTCACTGTTAAGAAACTGTTCATGGACGGACGAACTGGCACAATTTTCTGGTACAAAAATTTATCGCTGCCGTATAGAAACAATTTCTGTTAAGAAATTTTTTCGCGGTCGGAAGGCCACAATTATCTGTTAACAAAATTGTTCTTCGCCGGACGGACTGACAGAGTTATCTGTTAAGATATTGTATGGTTGCCGTATGGTAACATTTTTCAGTTAAGGATATGTTTCGTGAAAATTTTTCGTGGACAAACAGGCATAATTTTACTGATACTTTTCATAGCCAGGCGGAAGGACAAGTGTATGTTAAAAAAATTCTTCATAACCAGACACAATTGTCTAATAAGGAAATTGTTCATGGCCGAACGAAGAAACACAATATTCGGTTATGAAAATTTTTACTGGCAAACTTTCTATACAGACACATTTTTTGTCGAATTATATGTATAAAGGTTCCATTATATGTCTAAAGGGTGTCTCTTTTTGCTATGACAGAACTTACGAAAGGGTTAGATGTCAAAAAAAAAACTGTCATACTGCGCTCGGTTTTTGACATTTATGATCAGTATACTCTGGCAAAAACTATCATACTGCGATCACTTTTTGACATTTATGATCAGTATACTCTGGCAAATCATCATGAATTGGGTAACGCTACCAAATCAGTCAAATTTACTTTGAAAATCAGTTATCGATTCGCGCACTTTATTGACGACTTCGTGAATTTTATGGCGAACATAATTGTCCATCTGAGCTGGCCATCCATCCAACTGTGAATTGATTCCATACCACATACTCTCTAAATGATGCAATAACAGCAACACGTCGAAGGAATGTGCGTACTGAGGAAAATATCGCCGCTGTAGACGAAAGTGTGGAAGAAGATCCAACTTACCGATTCGTCGTTGGTCATGGGAATTGGGACCCTGTCCGCCATAACATGGCAAATTTTGCACAACAATCTTGGCCTACACCCGTAGAAGATCCAAATGGTGCAAGACGTAAAGTCACGAGACCATCATATGCGTCGTTCTTTCGCCGATTGGTATCTAGAGCAGTTGGAAACGGACCCGATGTTTTTTCGCAAAATTGTGTCCAGCTCTGACTTCCTGACATTTTTTTCGACGGCGGTCACCTCGCTTAGTGACGGCGACACTATCCAGTATTTAGCCATGAAAATGCTTCTCAAAATACCGCATGGAACCGGTGTAAAACTATAGGTCACAATCAGTGAGTGTAAAATCTAGAATGCGCAAAGCTCTCTCCAATTCTTTCATGGAATGTAATAGGAAATCTCTTTTTTTCGTTGTTATTTCTAATAAAGCCATAATTTACCAAAAGAAATTAAGTGTAGTTAATTTTATTTAATTTCTAATAATATACTTTTATTGGAGTCACCCTGTATAATTTGTTTTTTTTTTCTTACATAGGAAATGGACGATGTTTCATATGGTTGATTTTTCATATTTCACGTGGGTCACTTTTTCTTGATTTTTGTGCTAAAATTCCAGTTTTTTTATGGGCCACTTTTCATATTTTTAGGCGATTTTGAACTTTTTGTCATATTTTTTTTGAGGATTTTGATTTGGGCGTTAATTCGTGCCGCCACAATGTTCTCTCGAAATTTCTTCTAGCTTGTCAACATTTTTGCTCTCTCAGCAAAACTTGCAAATATTGACCATTGTCCTGTTCCACCTTTGTTCGTTATGTAGGTTTAACTGTTTTTCTGACATGTCCGTGTATCCTGCAGTTCTTCTTTTTGCCTGTCTCAGCTTTCTTTTGTTTTGTGGCTTAACCACAATATTCGTATATATTTTTTTATAACTAACCACATAGGGATATGAAGATTTTCGCAACCTATTATTCCAGAGATTCACACTTTATGCATCGCAGCCACAGCTGAGTTTTGTTTAGTTTTCATTTGTGATTTTATGTTTAAAAAAAAAAACATTAATGCTCAGCATTTTGCTTATAAGACAGATGATATGGATTGTTTGATTTTTTTCCACCAGGAAACCCACAAGATTTCCTTTCGTGTCCCTCCCTCTCTCCTCTCTCTCCACAAACTGAATTTGTTTTTTGTCTTAGGGTTGTAGAAAGAGGTTTGATTTGAAATCATTTTAATCGCTTTTTTTAGATTCCTGATGGAGGGGCGGCATTTTTCCAGTTTAAAGTTACTCCAGATATTTGTAGTTGTTTTTAATTCTATAACTTTTGATTATCTTTCGGATGCCATAAATTTTGTCTTGACTTGAGATTGCGAGACTTTATCACTTTGTGTGTAATTTATTTCCACGATAATGTTGAATTTTGTTTTTTTTTCTCGTTGTTGAACTGTTATCATTTACATAAATGTTATATTTTGTGCTTTAAAAATTGGCATTGTTTACGTTGTATAAGAGATTTAATATTAAATCTATAAATTTGTTTCTTTTGTATATAAAATTTGGGGGACGTGGATTTCCAATGAATCAATTCGCAACTTAACTCAAAACAAAAAGAGTCATATCATAAACTATTCAGATTTAAATTTGTTTGCTTAATAACAATATCCAAGGAACCTTTCTAAATGCTGTAAAAATCTGTATCATCTTCAAAATGATGCATTATAAGCAAGCAAAAAGTACAATAAATTGAAGGCTCGCAGGTACTCGCAGTTCATTTTGGACATTTTGGACACACAATGGTTTACACATATAGGAAAATTTAAAATTACACTGAATCCAGGTGAATTTTGTAAGTTCTACTCCACGAAAGACAGGTGTACGTTACAATGGGCGAGTTGCTAATACACTTAAACACGATTACGTTTTATAAATAACATAAGTATACACAGATCACAACCACAGTTTTTTTATATAATACATACCTTGGCGTTAGTATATAACAAAACTTTTAATGAAAATAATAAAATTTGCAAGTTTAACACGAAGAGCAAAACGATGATCAAAAAGGCGGAAATATTTTGCACAACACTTGCAGAAACATATGCTGACTTTGACAGGTCACAGCTGTTCATCAGCTGTAAGCTGAGCTTTTAAAAATCGATACAAATCTAGTGAATGTATTTGTTATCGATTGTTAAAACAAAATTAACGGTTTTTCAAATTTGAAAATTTGAACTAAATGCCGCTAGCGAAGCCAAATTGGCCACTGTGCAGCAGTTTGAAAAAACATGGTTTCCCATTGCATCCCATTGTGGGATTGGGAAGAGCTTCCTACAAACCAGTGAGCTGTATGCTTTCAAGTTTTACCCTCATTGATTAGGACCTTCAGTTTTACACCGGTCCCGAACGGTATGGCTAAATATTCGATAGTGTCGCCGTCACTAAGCGAGGTGACCGCCGTCGAATGAAATTTAAGGTGGTCAGAGCAGAGATCGAACACACGTTATCATGCACAATGGCCGCGCCCACTACCATTGCACCACCGACGGCCACAAAAATGTACAAATGTACATAATACCACAAAGTACATGACATATTCTATAAAGTACTTGGAATTTTCCATGGAGTACATAAACTGTCTGTGGCAGTTTCTGGTGCAATGGTTAGTGTGCGCGGCTCTTGTACATAACAATGTGCGTTTGATCGCTGCCCGGACCACCTTACATTTCTTTCGACGGCTGTCACTTCGCTTAGTGATTGCGACACTATCGAGTAACCACATATCGCACGTATCAATGTCATCCATATTTTCAACCAAAAAATCATTGATAACGATCTTCGTCGACCGTAACGCGATCTCCGGCTTAATTGTTGAAGAAATAGGCTCCGACGATCCCACCAGCATATGATCTTATACGGGTGTAGGCGACCGACGACTAATCGAAAAATTTGGATCTTCTTTCACACTTTCGTTTACAGCGGCGATATTCTCTTCAGTACACACATTCCTTCGACGTGTTGCTGTTATTGCATCATTTAGAGATTTAGAGAGTTCGTCGGCTGGTTTGCCAGATGGACGATTATGTGTGCCATAAAAATCACGAAGTCGTCTGACTGATTTTCAAAGTAAATTTGAATAATTTGGTAGCATTGTACTCATGATGATTTTCATTTTTACCGACCATAAATGTCAAAAACTGGATACTAAATTGTATCTATGCTAAATTGTATCTATGCAAAAAATACCCTTTAATATTTACCAAAACAAAATGCATCAAGTGTATGTACATAAATGCAAAAATACTTCTCGGTACCAAAAAGTGTTGCAAAACATACAGAAGGTCTGTCAAAAAACTATGTTCAAAGGAATATAATGGGTACACACAGAGTTTATCGAAAAAAGTACATAAAGTAAATAAATTTTATTCTCGGAACCAAAAACATTAGCAAAAAAACATCAAAAAACATGTATCAAAAAATGTACCGAAACATAATACTATGTTGGTACAAAAAGGAACAATGTTCATTACAAAAGTTACTGTATGTACTTAATTTAAGTTTAAATTTACCTAAAAGGTAACTTTTGGTACCAAAAAGGAGATAAAAGTGCTTACCTTGTAGCCAACTCTATAGACCATTTGCACGAAAAAAGTAATTTTTGGTACCAACAAGTACATAAAGTATATAACAAGTACACTAACATGTTCTTTTCGGTGTCAAAACGTGTAGGAAAATATATATAAGGTGTATCAAACAAAGTACATAAAGTGTACCGAATAATAATACTATGTTGGTACAAAAAATAACGAAGTTTATCACAAAAGTACATACAATATACCAAAAAGGTGCATATTGGTACCACAAAGTACATAAAACTGCGTAGTATATCCAAGAGTATATGAGTTGCACGAAAGTTGCACGAAAGTACATAAAGTGTATAACAAGCACACAAAGTGTACCAAACAATTGTCTGTACATAAAGTGTACCGAAACAAAATACTATATTGGTACAAAAAAATAACAAAATTGATCAAAAAAGTTCATACTACAGTACCAAAAATTACATAAAATATATTAGAAAGTATGTCAAAGAATTGCACAAAAAAACTACCTTTTGGTACCAAAAAGTACATAAAGTATAGAACAAGTACATAAGGTGTAACAAAAAAGTACTTTTTGGTACCACAAAGTGTAATACTTAAGGTGTACCAAACAAAGTACATAAAATGTACCGAAAAATAATACTATATTGGTACATAAAAGAACAACGTTAATTAAAAAACTACATACTGTATACCAAAAAAAGTACATTTTGGAGCCAAAAAGTATATAATGTGCATAGTGTATCCAAGAGTAAATGAACTGCACAAAAAAAGTAATTGTTGGTACTAAAAAGTGCATAAAGTGTATAAAAATAAAAATAAATAAACCGTTTCCGATTACATCCCATAAAGTAATTGGGGAGAGCTCCTCACAACCAGTGAGCTGTGCGCTTTCTGGTTTCAAACTCACTGATTGGGACTTTAGTTCCTTTTAGACCGGTGCCGTACGGTATTTTGAGAAGCTTTTTCATGGCAAAATACTCGATAGTTTCGACCGTCACCGAAAAAACTGTAAAATGGTCAGGGCAGGGATTAAACCCCGATATCATGTACAAGAGTCGCACCCACCGACAACAAGTGTATAAGTAGTACATAAAGTGTACCAAAAAATTTACTTTTTCGTACCAAACGGAGTAGAAATCTATACATAAGGTGTATCAAAAATAGTACATAAAGTGTCGCGAAAATGAATACTATATTGGTATAAAGAAGAACAAAGTTGATTAAAAAAGTACATGCAGTATACCTAAAAGGTACATTTGGGTACTAAAAAGTATATAAAGTGTATCAAAAATTATTAGAATTGCACGGAAAATGTACTTTTTCGTATCAAATTGTACATAAGCTGAATAATACCTTCATAAAAGGTACCAAAAAAAGTACTTTTTGGTACCACAAAATGTAGCAAAAGATACATAAGTTGTATCAAAAAAGGTACATAACGTCTACCGAGGATGAATACTATATTGGTACAAAAAAGAATTTATATTTTATTAAAAAAGTACATACAGTATAACTTAAATGTACATTTTGGTACCAAAAAGTACATAAAGTGTATCAAAAAGTATTTAAAAAAAGTATAATAATTGCCCGGAAATTGGTACCAAAAAGTACAGAGGGGGTACAACAAGTACAAAAGTGTACCAAAAAATGTACTTTTTGGTACCAACAATTTTACTTTGTGTACCAAAAAAAAACACCATAAATTTTTACCATTATGGAACAATAAAAGTATTTTTTTTTTGGTAACTTTTAAATGTGAATTGATTTTAGTACTTACACGTTGGAGATGGGCGTGAATCACGTGATTGCCGTGAATGACTTGAATCACGCGTGAGTGTAGGTAAGATGAAAAGTTGATAACGTGAGCGTGCGTGAATGTGAGTAGCGAAAAAATCTTCTTGCGTGAGTCCAATCTTTGCGTGAGTGGGTGTGCGTGAGTACTACGATATTATCGCGTGAGTCTCGTATATTTCCGAACGTTTGATATCATTAAATTTCGATTTTCCTTTATTAAACACAATATTTTAGGAATACTTCTTCGTGCTTGAGTGACCTTCTTCCTTTCGTGGGCGTGCGTGAGTGTGAGCCAAACCCCACTCACATACCCATCTCTATTATACGTTGCCTGAAACGAATTTAAAACACTGAGCTATCAGACACATAAACCTTAAAATTATAATTTGCTCAACTTTTGAGGCAAACATTTTTTTATTTGGAGCAAATGTTGGAATGGTTGTGATCAACGTTGTGTATTTATAGCAAAAGAAATATGTTTGCGGCAAACAAATTCTAAAAGTTTGTGTTTTCATTGCATGTTATGCCTCAGTTATATTTCACAATTTACCTGGTTTTATTGACTCTTTCTACTTGATCAATTCGTCATTACATTATTCACTTACTACTTAAATTTAGTTACTGGTTAAATTTTCTTATTATCACCAGTTCTTGTTTTTTCATTGTTTTATTGTTGTATTGTCTTTTATGATGAAATTCCGTTCGATAACTTTTTCGTTTGAACTGCAAACGCCAACGCATGAATGTCATGCCAAATTGTCATTTGGTTGCCAATTCAAGTTTTTGGTTTCAGACTTGAATAGAATGAAATGAAATGTTCGAAACTTTAACCCTTTTGCCCAACATCTTTAAGAAGAAATTTGAAAGCGTAACGAAAAACACAAACTTTTGCTGAGGCTCGTTCAGCTCATTGTTGGAGTTTTATTACTTAAAAAGTTATTTTCATAGGAATTGTTGGTTTTTCTCCTTAAAGAAAGTTGTAATTCAATTGTTCCACAACTTTTCCTTTCAAAATCATTCTCCATTTAGCTGTCGTAAACAATCATCATCCACAGCAGCGACGATATTAGTCTTATCAACATCATCATCATCATCATCATCATTCATATCCTTTGCCAGGAGCGGCAGAGCATAGTAATATGTTGCAGTTACCAGTATGAGCAACATTTTTCCCCAAAATTCTCATCATAAACGTCATCATCATCATTATCATGCAAACAAACTTTCTCTTCCATCAGCAACTCAGAATACCCAACCAAAGGAATGGAGACATATTTGTCAATTGTCCTGATGAAATGTTGATTTCCTTCTCTTCACAAACTCGAAATCACTCAATGTATCACTACTGCCGGTGTTACTGGGTTTGATATCCGTCACAGGATAAATGTTCGTCCTTTTGTGTTTGGCAAGTGGAGGGTGGCTGGCCACAAACCAGCAGAAGGTGGTTGGATTTCCGAACGGATGGGGTTACTAGGAAGAAGAATATTACGAACAATGACACTACCAACCAGTCGCTCATTCATTCATTGTCTTATCAAAAATTT
The DNA here is from genome assembly GCA_963931995.1 of Phaonia tiefii. Taxonomy (NCBI): domain Eukaryota; kingdom Metazoa; phylum Arthropoda; class Insecta; order Diptera; family Muscidae; genus Phaonia; species Phaonia tiefii. The sequence continues at coordinate 271,923,483 of OZ008369.1, read as the reverse complement.
ACACTTAAATAAGTGTTTTGTTCTAATGACAAGGTGAGGCGGACGAAGAGAATGTAAGAATTAATAGAAGGACATTAGTAGAGGCAATTCCAACATGACTACATTCCAATGCATTACACGGAAAGGAGAGTGAAAGGATATGGCTTTCAAGCACTACTCAATTAAAGTCATTAAGCCAAAGGCAGATTATTAAAAGCTTCACCATTTTAATCAGAAGCAATTAAGGACGAATTTTTAAATATTTTTTTAAAGAATAAAATCTGGGATAAAAAATTCGCATACAAATGTTAACAGAACCACATATATTCTCATAGATCAGTAGCTATTAAGGACGAATTTTTTAAGATTTTTGTAAAGAAAAAAATCTGGGAAAAGAAATTCGCATGAAAATGTTAACAGAACCGCATAAATTCACATAGATCAGAAGCTATTAAGTACGAATTTTTAAAGATTTTTCTAAGGAAAAAAATTTAGGAAAAGAAAAACGCATGAAAATGTTAACAGAACCGTATAAAATCACACAGATCAGAAGCAATTAAGGACGAATTTTTAAAGATTTTTCTAAAGAAAAAAATCCGGGAAAAAAAATTAACAGAACTACATAAATTCACATAGAAACCTTAACAGAAAAATTGTAAAATTGTATTGAAACATAAAGATTTAAGGGAAAAGTACAAACGAACTTTAACAGAGAAATGTTCTTCTGGTTAACATTTCACGGAGTAATAATAGCGACCCCAACAGTTTTGTGTTAACAATTTCGAACATTATGTTCAAAAATCTTCGCTTCTTCTAACTTTTTTCACGAAAACTACGGATTTAAACTGTTCAACTGTAAAATAACAGCACAGTGTTACGAAATTCTGTAAACTAACAGTATACTGTATTGCTTTACTGTATACTAATTGTCGAGCTGTTAAATAACAGCATACTGTTAAGAAATTCTGTAAACTACCAGTATTTTCAGAATATCCATCAGAATAATTTTCTTTCGAAAAAAACTTGTTCCTCCCAAAATTTTCTTATGGAAACCAAACATTTTAATTGGCATACTGTTAACTACAACAGAATTCTGCTAAAAAAATCTGTTAAGTTGCAAAATAAATTATGTTTCCATTAAGATTCCACGAAGAAATGACAGCGGTCTCAAAGTTTTATGTTAAATGTTTAAATATTTTTTTTCAAAAATCGCTGATGTTTCAAATTTTTCTTAAGAAACTCTCAATTTTAAATTTCAAGAAAACAAGAAAACTAGAAATTTAAATTGCCCAACTGTTAAATAACAGCACACTGTTACGAAATTCTGTAAACTAACAGTATACTGTATTACTGTACTGTATACTAATTGTCGAGATGTTAAGAAACAGGATATTGTTAATAAATTCTGTAAACTACCAGTATCTTCAGGATATATATCTAAATAATTTTCTTTCGAAAAAAACTTGTTCCTCCCAAATTTTTTTTAAAGAAGCCAAACATTTTAATTGGCATACTGTTAACTACAACAGAATTCTGCTAAAAAAATCTGTTAAGTTGCAAAATAAATTATGTTTCCATTAAGATTCCACGAAGAAATAACAGCGGTCTCAAAGTTTTATGTTAAATATTTAAATATTTTTTTTCAAAAATTGTTGATGCTTCAAATTTTTCTTAAGAAAACTCTTAATTCGAAAAATTTCGTTGTCACACTCTTAAATACCAGCAAACTGTTAAGAAATTGTGTAACTAATTCTGGAACTGTTATGTAGCATTGTACTGTTAAAAAAGTTTACACTTAAATTTTCAGTTTCCCAAAATCTATTGTATTCTTTCCGAAACAACTCTGTCTTTCGTTTAGAAAACTGTTAAGTAATAGGGTTATTTTAATAAACATTGTTCTCTCAAGACTATTAACATTATTTAAAAATAATTTCTGATTCGTAGCCATTTTTCTGGAGAAATCCCCATTTCATAAATGACAGACACTGTTAAATAACATATTATGTTAAACAATTCCGTTGAGTTGTCATCTGAATGACAGGCACTGTTGTTAAATAACAACTATTTTAAACAATTCAGTTGAGTTGCATTATTTTGTTAGCAAAAATAATATGATTTAATATCCAGTTTCTCGCAGTAATGTTAACTAACATTATTCTGTCGTTGTCGAACTGCTAAAAAATAAGAAAACTTGGAAGATATTGAAATGTTCGAGCGTTAGGTCTATTTTAAATTATTTTATTCTTCACTATTTCATATGACAAAGAAAATTTCTCCAATTGTTTTATTTTCCTCACTTTATTATTGTTGTATTTTCAAATGAAAAAGAAAAGATATTTGTTCTTTAATTCATTTTATTTTTAATTAATAATTGAGTTTATCTTCCTGACTATGCTACCCAATGGGTAGAGAAATATTGAAGAATAAAATAATTTAAAATAGACCTAACGCTCGAACATTTTAATTTTAAGTAGAATACGAAAGGTCAAATATGCCATTACATTGTGTTAACATTTTTAAGAAAATTCTTCAGGAAGTATCTAGTTTTTAACATACTGTTAAATAACAGTATACAGCAAAACAAATATACTACAAGGAAATAATAGTGCCCCAACAGTTTTCTGTTCAGATTTTAAATATTATTTTCCAAAAATCTTCGTTTCTCTTAAATTTTCTTACGAAACCACTGATTGTCATTGGTAAAACTAAACAAATAACAGAAATCTGTTAAGCAACATTTCTGTTCAACAACATTACACTGTTAAGAAATTCTGCAAACTAACATCAACATTAGGATATATTAAGATCCCCACAGTTTTTTTGTTAACAATTTAAACATGTTCCTCTCCAAAAATCTTCCTATCATTAAATTTGTCTGCAGAAGAACTTGGTTACATTTTTCGCTCTGTTAAATAACAGTAAACTGTTGAGAAATTCTGCAAACTATCGTTCTTGGTCCTCCCAAATTTTTGTCAAGAGCGCCAACCCTTTATAATCCCACTGATAAATTACAGAATGCTGCGAAAATTTTTTTTTTTTTTTTACTTCTCACAATCACTGAGCTATGCGCTTTCCAGTTTTCACTCACTGATTGGGACCTACAGTTTTACACCGATTCCGAACGGTATTTTGAGAAGCTTTTTCATGGCTATATACTCGATAGTGTCGCCGTCACTATGCGAGGTGACCGCCGCCGAAAGAAATTTGAAGGTGGTCAGAGCAGGGTTCGATCGCAGGATCTCATGTACAAGAGCCGCGCACACTAAACATTGCACCACCGACAGCCAAAAAATTCTATTAACTTAACATATAAATTGCGGTAAAATAATTTAAAATAATATTATGATTCCACGAAGAAATAACAACGTCCCAACAGTTTGTTGTTAAAAATTAAAATACTTCTTTCTCCAAAACGTGAATTCTTCAAATTTTCTTCAAATGTTCATCACTCTGTTAAACAACAGTAAACTGTTAATAACTTTATCCTTCTAACATAGTTTTTTCGAAAAATCTTATTACACCCAAATTTGTGCTAAAATAGCCACCCATTTAATAATAGCATTCTGTTAAATAACAGAGAACTGTTACCTAATTCTATAACTGGTATTATTCTTAATTCTATATTAATCCTACTTTACAGAATTTCTAATCAATGTACTGTTATTAACAGTTTGTTGCTTAGATATTCTTTCAATTTACATTTTGCAATTAAATTTAAACTACAAAGAAAAATTTTATAACACATCACAATCTGTCAATGTGCAGAAAACTGTTAGGAATTTCTGTAGGTTAACAAAGACCTGTTAAGTAATGAATGCAATTATTCAATAAAACTATGTTTTTATATCTACGAGAATGTTAAATACGAGAAAATTTGTAGCTGGCGACAAACTTATGCATCTGTACTAAAGAAATCCCGCAAGGAATCCAATACTAAACAGAATTTTCTATAGGAGAAAACTAGTGTTGTGCACCAACACTTTCTGTAGAAGAAAACATGTGTCGAAAACTATTATGTGGGGACAAAATTTTCTATGCAAGAAACTTGTGGCTGTCAACAAAGTTTTCTGTTCACAAAAAACTTGTGTGCTGCTGACAGAGTTTTCTATACTATAGAAAACTTGCAACTGGCAACAAAGTTTTCTACACAAAAATACTTTTGTCTGGCGACAAAGGTTTAACTTCCAAAAAACTTGCATCTGGCGACAAAGTTTTCTATTCAAAAAAATTGAGCTTAACCACAAAGTTTTTTATACAAGAAAACTTGCTTCTTGCTTTTCTATACAAGAATACCTTTTTCAGGCAGCTATAGATTATAGATTTCTATACAAGAAAATTTGAGTCTGGAGATAAAATTTCTATACAAGAAAACTTGAGTATGTCCACAAAGTTGTCTATGCCAGGAAACTTGTGTCTGGCGACAAATTTTTCTATACAGCGCAATTTGTATCTGGCGACAAAATTTTCTATACAAGAAAATTCGAGTCTGGAAACAAAGATTTTTATAAAAAACAAACTTGAGTATGTCTACAAATATTTATATACAAAAAAACCTCAGTATGTCTACAAAGATTTCTATACAAGAAAATTTGAGTTTGACGACAACATTTTCTATACAAGAAAATTTGAGTCTGACGACTACGCTTTGGGGAGAAAGTTTTCTATAAAAGACAATTGAGTCTGGCGACAAAGTTTTCCATACAAGAATATTTCTGTCTGCCGACAAAGATTTCTATACAAGAAAATTTGAGTCTGGAAACAAAGATTTCTGTACGAAAAAACTTGTGTATGGCGACAAAGTTTTCTACACTAGAGAACACTTGCTTCTGGGGACAAAGTTTTATATACAACAAAACGTTTGTATTTAAATATAAAATTTGTGTCTGGCAACGAAGATTTCAACACAAGACACGTTGAGACTAGCAAAAAAGTTTTCTATACAAAAAAATGTGTTTCTGACGAAAAAGTTTCGTATTCAAATAAAAGTTGTGTCGGGCAATAAAGATTTCTATACAATATAATTTGAGTCTGGCTACATAGGTCTGTATACAAGAATATTTTTATCTGCAGACAAAGATTACGATACAAGAAAATTTGAATCTGGCGGCAAAGTTTTGTATACAAAAGAAATTTGTCTCTGGCGAGAAGGTTTTTTTATACAAGACACTTTGAGTCTGGCGACAAATTTTTCTACACAAGAATATTTCTGTCTGGCGACAAAGTTTTGTATACAAAAGAAATTTGTATCTGGCGTGTAGGTTTTTTATACAAGACAATTTGAATCTGGCGACAAAGTTTTGTATACAAACAAATTTTTATCTGGCGAGAAGGTTTTTTATACAAGACAATTTGAGTCTGGCGACAAAGTTTTCTACACAAGAATATTTCTGTCTGGCAACAAAGTTTGGTATACAAAAGAAATTTGTATCTAGCAACAAGGTTTTTTATACAAGACAATTTGAATCTGGCGACAAAGTTTTCTACACAAGAATATTTATGTCTGGCAACAAAGTTTTGTATACAGAAAAAATTTGTATCTAGCGACAAGGTTTTTATACAAGACAATTTGTGTCTGGCGAAAAAGTTTTCTACAGAAGAATGTATGGCGACAAAGATTTCTGTACACGAAAATTTTTGTCTGGAAACAACTATTGGAAACAACTATTTCTATACAAAAAAAACTTCAGTATATCTATAAAGATTTCTATACAAGAAAATTTTAGTCGGACGACAACGTTTTCTATACAGGAAAACTTGCAACTAGCAACATAGGTTTGTTTACAAAAGAAAACTTTGGCGAAAAAGTTTACTATACAAGACAATTGAGTCTGGTTTCAAAGTTTTCTATACAGGAATAGAATTTGAGTCTGTAGACAAAGATGTGTATACAAAATACACTTGCATCTTGTTTTCTATGCAAGACAATACGAGTCTGGTGGCAAAGTTTTCTATACAAGAATATTTATGTCTGGCGACAAAGATTTCTATGCAAAAATACTTTTGTCTGGCGAAAAAGATTTATGTACAAGAACACTCGCTTCTGGCGACAAAGATTTATACACAAGAATATTTCTGTCTGATGACAGATATTTCTATACAAGAATACTCGCTTCTGGCGGCAAAGTTTCTATACAAGAATATTTCTGTCTGGCGAAAAAGATATCTATCCAAGGAAATTACAAGACAATTTGGCGTCAACGTCTCTACACAAGAATACTTTTGTCCGGCAACAAAGTTTTCTCTACAAGAAAACTTGTGTCTGACAAGAAAGTTTTCTGTAAAAGAAAACTTGTGCCTGGTGGCAAAGTTTTTAATGCGAGACATCTTGTGTCTGGCGACAAAGTTTTCTATAGGAGGAAACTGCTACTTAGTGACAGAGTTTTCTATGCAACAGAATTTGTGTCGGGCAACAAGGTTTCCTATAACAGAAACCTTGTTTTTGGCTACAAAGTTTTGTATACAAGAAAACTTGCGATATTTTTACATAAAGAAAGATTTTTCCAAATTGAACACAGCCTAAGGCAATTTTGGTTTATTGTCTGTAAACAATTAACAAAATATTATTAATAATTTTAAGATTTTTCTTTGTCAGTTAATTGATATCACTAAATTTTACCATGAAATTATTGATCCCTATCATTCGATAATATATAATTTCATTAGACCTGGTGTCCTTGTGACAAATACAAGTTTCCTTCCAAATTTATCACATAAAATAGGACCTCTGGTCTGGTCTTAGGTTACAGACTGTTCTCAATAGCAATCACGTTGCCAATGAGACGTGATATGGATTTCAAATAATCTTAAGGTTACAACATGTGGCCTCTAATAGAGAAAAAGTGAGTTTAACAAGAAATGATCCTTTGGCACCACATGCTACAAATGGTCGATTATGTTAATCACATACCAACACAAAAAAAAGGATACTGAGCGACACATAAACATTTACATAAGTATGTGTGTGGATGTGTGTTTATTTTTTATGCCATCCTTTAATACAAAATATTGGCCAAAGAAATGAAATCAATAAATTGTATTGTGAATTGAAGAAGGAAAGCGACAAAGGTCGAGAGATTTATACAAAAAAAAATGTCAATGTTAGTTGGTAGTTGTTAACTTAAATAAAAACTATATGAAGTATGAAAACATTCTGCCAGTCACAGCCCATTAATGATTAATTTCGTTATTACTTTTAGTCTACGTTCTTCCTCCTTTATAAAGGCTTGACTGGGCATTCCTAAGTGTCAGGACAATGGTCGTGTCTAGTTATCATCACATTCCAACTTGTTATGTTAGTGATTTTCTCTATTTTGTTGTGAAAAAAAATATTTGCGGGCCCTTTTTCTGTTGTTGGTCCAACCCACCAACAGAACCGAAATACTGAATGTAAAACGAGATGGGAACTTGTGGTGAAACTGGCCACAACGAATCTCTTGGTATTCTACACAAAGGACAGTATCACACAACGTTTTTTTTCTCGAACAACTAGGACTCTAGGAGATTCGCAATGATGTTGTTGGAGTTACTTACAGTAAATATTGACTCGGAAAATTGTACACGAAGTTTTTTTTTAAGGAAGGATGTCAATACTAACCCCTACTTTGTTTCGAAATTCCCGAGTCCTTATATCGATTTAAAGTTTGTAATCAAAAACCTGTAAAAATTACAGAACTATTAACCAACTAAATTTTTCTTTACAAACTTTGGCTCCCAAATATTGTATAGAAATGTGTGACACCGAAAGGATTTAAAGGAACTCCAAAATGTTCCTACAAATGCCGAGAATTAAAACCTCATAAAATTTGAATCCGAAAAGTATGTCCAGACTTTTTAAATTTAACTTTTCGGAATCACAAATATTTCCAGGTTTTTTGTCTTTGTTGAAAAATTTTCGGAGGCAAAGTATTTAGAAATGTGAACATTTCAATAAACAGTTTACTGGCATCAGTTTCAAAATACTTGGACTCCAAAAAATTTCGAGCCTTAAAATGTTAAGAAATTAGATTTTGGGGTCAGTCTTCTTGAATTCTAAATCTCGTAGTCACAGTTATTTCCAGGTTATTAGTCTTTATTAATAATTTTTCGGAGTCAAAGAGTTTAAAAGTGTGAAATTTCAATAAACAGGCTATTTCTGTCACTTTCAAAATACTTGGACTCCGAAAAATTTGGAGCCTTAAGTTATTAAATTATTATGTTTCGGACCCAGACTTTTTAAATTCAAATTTTCGGAGTCACAATTAATTCCAGGTTATTCGTCTTTGTTAAACAATTTTCGGAGTCAAAGTATTTAGCAATATAAACATTTCAATAAATAGTTTACTGGCTTCAGTTTCCAAATACTTGGACTCCGAGAAATTTGAAACCTTCAGATATTTAAAAATTATGTTTCGGAGTCAGACTTTTTAAACTCATAATCTCAGAGTCATAATTATTTCCAGGTTATTTGTATATGTAAGAAATTTTTCAGAGTCAAAAAATTTAGAAATGTGAAATTTCAATAAACAGTTTATATGCTTCGGTATAAAAATACTTGAACTCCGAAAATGTTTAGCCTTAAGTTTTTAAAAAGTATGTTTTGGAGCCTAACTTTTTAAATTCAACTTTTCGAAGTAACAATTATTTCCAGGTTGTTTGTCATTGTAAGAAATTGTTCGGAGTCAAAGCATTTAGAAGTGTGCAATTTCAATACACAGTTTATTTTTGTCACTTTCAAAATACTTGGCTCCGAAAAATTTGGAGCCTTTCGATATTAAAATATTATATTTCGGAGCAAGACTTTTTAAATTCAAATTTTCGGAGTCACAATTAATTCAAGGTTATTCGTGTTTGTTAAACTATTTTCGGAGTCATAGTATTTAGCAATATGAACATCTCAATAAATAGTTCACTGGCTTCAGTTTCCAAATACTTGGACTCCGAGAAATTTGAAACCTTCAGATATTTAAAAATTATGTTTCGGAGTCAGACTTTTTAAACTCAAAATCTCAGAGTCACAATTATTTCCAGGTTATTTGTAGTATGTGTAAGGAATTTTTCAGAGTTAAAGAATTTAGAAATGTGAAATTTCAATAAACAGTTTATATGCTTCAGTATAAAAATACTTGAACTCCGAAAATTTTTAGCCTTATGTTATTAAAAAGTATGTTTTGGAGCCTGACTTTTTAAATGCAACTTTTAGGAGTCACTCATATTTCCGGGTTATTTGTCTTTATTCAAAAAATTTCGGAGTCAACTGATTTAGAAATCTGAAGTTTCGATTATTTGCAGTTGCAAAATACTTTGACTCCGAAAAATTTGTAGCTTTAATATATTAACGAATTATATTTCGGAGTCGGACACATTTAAATTAAACTTTTCGGGCTCACAATTACTTCCACTTTCTAAAAATGGACAAAATGTTTTTGAGATTTCTACTGCTCCTGCAAATAAAATGAAAATGAGTCTATAATGAGTCTAGCTTGACTCCGAAGGGTTTCATGTGGTGCCTAAGTTTACATTCCATTAATGAGTCATTTTATTTGTAGGAATATCGGAAATCTGAAACAATCGCGTAAATTCGTATGACTACAAAAATGTTTTGACTCCGAAAAGCGGCCTTTATAAAGGTCTGACTCCGAAAAAGTATTTATCATCACCTTAAAGCTCAAAGTATTATCTTTAATTGAATTTAAAACATTAAATGTGTCTATCGAAATTTAAATTTAAAATTCTTTAACTCCGAAAGTATTGGCTTATAAGGAAACCTTAACTCCGAATCTTTTTAAGGGCACATTTGTTCTCCGAGAAAATGGTAACCAAATAAACTTTGACTCCGACTCCTAATAAACTGTATGTAGACGGGAAACCTTACTCCGAAATGACTTTAAAAGGCTTCTAAATTTGCATTTGATTCACTTTATTTGCAGGAGTATTGTGAATCTGAAAAGTCTGGATAATTGGATAAATGTAAAAAACTTTGACTACTTACTGTTGGCTGTAAAAAGGTTTGCTTCCGAAAAATAATTTTTTTAAGACCTTAAGCTCCGAAATATTGGCTTAAACTGAAACTGAATGTAAAATTCTGAAAATTCCTCTTGCTCCTATCCTTATTTCCTAAGTCCAATGCCATGCACTACATTTCTAACGGGTATACCCTGAGTGTTGGTCAAAATTTAAAAATAAATATGACATTATAAACTTTTACTTCAGAAATGCGTCTTTGTTGAAATCTGTACTCCTAAATGTTGTTAAAGGGCTATAAAGTTGACACCAGTTTAATGATTCATTTCACTTCCAAGAATAGTGGAAATATAAAAAATGTCTGATAAATTCGTAAAAATGCGAAAAAAAATTGTGACTACGAAAAGTTGCCTTTAAAAAATCCTGACTCCGAAAAATAATTATTTGCCACCTTAAAGCTACGAATTATTGTTTTTAACTGAAATAAAAGTGTTGTTCGTCCAAATTTCAGTTCCAAAATACTGTGACTCCGAAAAATTTGTCTGTATGAAATGCTTAACTCCTAAAGGCGTTTAATGAACTCTCTGTTTTCTGTTAAAGGCAGAAATTGGTAACATTGTTAACTTTGACTCCGAAATAAGCGTCTATAATGGAAGCTTCACTACCTATGATATTTAAGGGGCCCTTATACGCCGATAATGATCGGTTTTATTTGGAGGAATCTGGAAAATATGTTCAAAGTTTGTACAAATGCGACAAATGTTAACTCCGAAAATTTTCTTTAAAATACTCTGGCACCGAAAGCATTTCTTTAATCCCTTTAAGCTTCTACATTTAGACTTAATTAAACTTTCCTTTTGTACATATTTTTCGAAGTCAAAGTATTTTACATCAAAAATTTCGATAAACACGATTTTTGTTTCAGTTGTAAAATACCTGACTCCGAAAGGTTTTAAAATGGCTTTCTGTTAGCAGCAGAAAATAATAGCAGTATAAACTGTGACTCCGAAAAATGTGTCTATAAGGATTAAAGCAGTATAAACTGTGACTCCGAAAAATGTAGCTATAAGGATTAAAGCATTCTTATAGATAGATTTTTCGGAGTCACAGTTTATACTGCTATTATTTTCAGCTGCTAACAGAAACAGAAGCTCTTAAATTTGAAACTCACTAATAACTTGTATTATTCAGAGAAATATTGGGAATCTGAAAAACATCTTGCATATTTCTTTATATACATATGAGATACAATTTAAATTGCCTTTAACAAGGTCTGACTCCGAAATTAATTTTTGAATTACCTAACAATACGGTTTATCAAAATTGTAGTTATAAGATAATTTGACTCCGAAAAAAATATTTTATGAGTACAATTTAACTCCGCAAGGCACTTAAGGGGATCTTCTGTTAAATACGTACATTAGATGATAACATTATATATTTCGGCTCCGAAAAATATATGGAGGAGGAAATTTTTACTCCGAAAGAATTTTAAGGGGTTCTTAAGTTTACAAAAGCCCTAAAGATTCATTTTATTTGCTGGAAGAGTGGGAATTTTAAAAAAATTCTTCTAGATTTGTATAAATGCCAACAAAATTGACATCACATGACATTTACACATGAAATGGCTTAAATTCTGTTTAAGCCGAGATTTCATGGAAATTTTATTGTGTTCTTGATTTTGTTTGTGCTGCTTTAATATATTTTTGCATTGTTTTTAATGTGTATGTACTTTTGTTTGTGTATTATGTTTTGTGTGTTCTTTGCTCCTTTTTTTGGGTCCAAAACATGGTCCACTGACAATTGTATGGGTGCATATTTTTGTACATATGAATATTATATGTTAAATAGTACTGGTCGATGTTGCTGCTGCGGCCAGTGCTGTCACTGTCACGGAGGCATTGTCATTTCAAGTCTGTCTGTCCTTTTATATACACATATATAATGTCAATGCCATGTGATATATACACATATAATGGCATTAACAAGTAAAGGAAAATAGGACTCCTTCTGAGTTTATTCTCTCTCTATGTTGTCATTCTGTGCAATTTTTGCTGCTGGTCATTGTGTGTTTTTACAACAACACCAACATGTTGAAAATTCAACAAAACTTTTCCATTTTTTAATGTTTGTGTCCTTAAACACTTGTACTTAATACTTACAACTACATAAGTAGCTTTCCAACTGCAAACATAAAGGAATTTATCCTTTTTTCTAGTTCAGAGGATTTAATGTAATCTGAGATCGTTCTTTTGGCATATACAAAAGGGATATGTGACAATTGATTGAAAAATCTGGTAAAGCAACTGACAATTGTTATCAATAGCCAATCGAATATTACAAGGATTATGAGGATAACATATCTAGTCATTGTTACATAGTGAGTAGAATAATATTTACATAGGAAAATGTGTAAAGCCACAGGATTTCTTTACAGATAGGAAATGAAAAGCAGTTTTAAAGACAACAGGTGGAAGGGAACCCTTTTGTAGATGATATTTACTTAAATTGCTCTTGTTTCTCTTATAAAGACACCTGTGAGTATGAGTGATATTAATTTCTAAAAACCGCAGGGTGTATGATTAATATTAATCATTTTCTTATGCAGAACTTCAAGGTATTTGTGTCTCTCCCCTTTTTAAGTTAAATTTAAATAAATAAATGTTTTCGGCAAACAATTTTATACAGAGTGTTATTTTAATCCATCCACCAGGAATTACCTGTGATGATATTGCTCAGTCTCATTTAGACTAATTTATAAAATGTTGCCACAAATCTTTTAGAAATCATTTGGTTTTGTTTCTAATGTCTCTCAGTAGACATGTAACTAGATTAATAATGAGAGATATGAAGGTGTTTTCTCCCCAGTCCGTTCGTGGGATGTGAAGGGAAACAACTTTATTATGATGGTGAATATATTCACAAAAACTGTCACCCTTTTAAAACAACTATAACAATATAAGGAAAATGAAAAGTAAACTCAGTTGTTTATTAAAAAATTCAGCAATGGCCGTCAGTGGTGTAATATTTAGAATGCGCGATAATGGTATATGAGATCGTGGGTTCGATCCCTGCTCAGACCACTTTACATTTTTTTCGACGGCGGTCACCTCGCCTAGTGATGGCGACATTATCGAGTACTTAGCCATGGAAAAACTTTTTAAAAAACCGTTCAGGACTGGTGGAAACATTAGGTCACAATCAATGATTGCAAAACTAGAAAGCGCACATCTCACTGATTGTCAGAAGATCTCCCCAATGCCTTTACCGGATGTAATGAGAAGCCATTTTCTTATTCCGAAAATATACAACACGAATGATTTATTTTCATCGTTTTAAGATGAAGAATAATTTATCTGGGATGACACTGATTTTATTCTGCCTTATTATTAGAACTATTTCATTTTATTTATTCAAGCTCAAGACTATTATTTATCTCTCTTAATAGAGATATAGTTTTAAAAAAAGAAGTTTTACAAAATGCATCCTCATGATTCCTGGCGAAATGTATAACTATGTTTTTCGGATCTAGCCATAGATGTTCAGTGTTTGGAATACTGCTATTGAAAAATTCATCAACCTAAATGAAAACGAACCCATATTTGAATTGAGAACTCCCCACTATGCAAGTGTTCGAAAAATATCGCACGCAAAACACACAAGAAAACATTTGCAAAAACTTATTTTCATCCCCAGAAAACCTTCGATTCCCATTAGACTTGATGTTTGTTGTTGCCTGAAATACAACACAATACATGGTAATAAAATTGACTGCAAAGTCATCGTGCTCCACGTTGAAATTCATCAGGGAATAGAAGACAATTAGAACGTATTATTAATATTAATACCCAAGGTAGGCACGTCGTATGATTTTTTAAATTCACCTAAATAAAGAAAATCTACTCCAAAGCAGTCAATTGGGGCTGATGAATTTCAGTAGAATACAAAAACACTAAAATTTGGAGTCTGTGCCCCAGATTTACAACATGTAACAAAATTTTTAATATTTTCCGCACTGATAGTTCCTTTATTTTATTTATTACAGCTCAAGACCATTTCATACCTCTAATAATAAAAATATAGTTTTCAAAAAGTAATTTTGAAAAATGCAAACTCATGATGCCTAGCTAACCCTGTAGATCTTTCAAATCTAGTCACAGATCTTCATCAGGAGGTACAGATACATATGTTCTGTACAGATCGTAAAATATTTTCGATAACTGATGTTTTAGATTGAGTTTATATTGCACTTATCGAAGCTTCGGGAAAGGTTGACCTTATTACCCCCTTCCGCCTACTATAAACTTCTACGAAGACAATACAGCTGCTATCGAATTCTATGGCTGGTGTATAGTATCAGAGTTCTGGGATTAAAGGGCACGAAACTATAGTTTGATTTCAGCTGAAATAAGCAACTGCTTAATGTGCCGAAATAGGCTTTCAAATATTTGGATTTCTAAAAGGAGACTGTTCACTCCATCTGTTCGACTCAGTATCCACATCACCTACATTCAATCGAAAATTAAATATAACTCGCATATTTGGGCTGGTATGTCGAAGACCTCCTTGGAGCTTCCAGACAGTGTTCAAAATATAACAAAATGGAGACCTAATAGATGATAGCAGTGTTACAAAGTCTATTGTCTCCTTGTAACATAGTCAATATATAAGCTCATTTAATCTATTGATGATTCCATGGGAAGAGTTCTTCTGGCAGACATAACCTCATACCCCATATTCATTGCCCAGATCAATTTGTCGTCACTTGACAAGTTGATCAAATTTCACACTACGGGGAAAAATCGCTTTTCTGTAGAGCTACACTCTTCTCGCTATTTCAGACACATTAACATTTTGTTATATCTGAAATATATTTTCGAATCTATATGTAATGGGCAGTTGAGTCTCTACTGAAGTGAGTGAGGAATTCAGAAGGATCCTAGAATAACTGTATCTCAGGGAAATGTTATGTTTATAGCGATTATAATTTGCATACCCCTGTGTATAAGTAATAAAAAATTTAAGTCCTACTCTGCGTATGATTAATCTTATAATAACCATACGCATTAAATTAGTTTGTAATTTTTATTAATCATACTCATCGTTGTTCAGTATTCTTCTCCAACACTAGGGGGTGCCCCCTATAAATGCAGAGCATTGTATTGCACGTAGGAAATAGGGATAGGAGAAGGAGGAAAGCAACTAGTTGACTTAAACTTGGTAACATCATAGGCATTAGGGAATATACTCGCCGGAAGCATATTTCTCATACGGACGTTCTGCTGAAAAACGAATTCTCTCCGTAGTGCGCAGTTCGATCTATTGGCCAAGGACAGTAAATGGATGTGAATCTCCAGACAACCTTATCGCACGTTGAAATACTCTAACTTCCGAACTGAGATTGTGTATACGTATATCAGTGGAAGAGTTCCCATGGAACTATCGATAGACCAACGATACACAGCTCATATTTCGACGATGTTTCAAGGAGACAACAGAGATGGCTACCTTTATGTCGCCTATTGATATCATAGACTTTTTGTGTACACGGTCTAGAAGCTGCAAGGTGGACCTTGGGGCCCGGCACAAATATGAAAGTTATATTGGATCTTCGGTCGAACGTGTGTGATATAAATATGGAGAAGGTCACATGGAGTGAAGAATTTCCTACAGCACTCCGCCCAAGTAGAGTTAGGTTAGGTGTAGGACACGTGCGGACTGGTAGAAACCAGGTCACACTACACTCGGTGATCTATTGATCTATTATGATTGTCCGATGAACAAAGGAGAGAGTAGAGAAAAGAAGGAAGAATATATATAAGTGGGAATGGAAACAGAGAGAGTACGTGCAAAATGAATAAGAAATGATCGTGGGATGGAGACACCACAGCATTGAAAACTCTGTCATTCATCTTGACCCGGTCAACCATGGGAGGCACCTCATGAAACCCAGTAGTATGCTGACTGCTATTGAGGAGAGAGACTCCAGGTTCCCTATAAAATCCTGCCCCAAGTAGCTCAGCCTGCTACAGGCCAAAGCGGAAAACCTACAAAGAAGATTTTCCATATTGGATTTTCGGTCGAACGTGTGTGATATAAATATGAAAAAGGTCACATGGATTGAAGAATTTCCTACACCGCTTCAAAATGCCGAAACACTTAAATGCTTCTTTCGACACATTAAAACCATGTCTATTCCAGCAGAAACCACACTGTATTTTCAAGTAAAAAACATCAAGAGCTTCCGCTTCTTTAATATCTACCCCACCCATAGAAATCTCTCTCTGAGTAGATTGTGCGCTTGTGCGAAAGTATGCAGCACTAGGTCTTACGTGCACTAAACTCGAGCTGATTCGCCCGATCCCACACAGACACCAACTACATATTGTGGTTCAGTGAATCGTTCGTCATCTGTCTCTTTGCTTGTACCTCGGAAAGACGAGGCAGACGATCAAAATACTACGAATGACATTCAATATTATCCTCTGCACAAGAATAGATAGGGTTAGCACTCCGCCCAAGTAGAGTTAGGTTAAGTGTGGATACGTATGGACTGGTAGAAACCAGGTCACACTACACTCGATGATCTATTAAACCATTGTGATTGTCCGATGAACAAAGGAGAGAGTAGAGAGAAAAAGGAAGTATATAATATATAAGTGGGAATGGAAAAAAGAGAGTACGTGCAAGATAAATAAGAGAGAGATCGAGGGATGGAGCCCCCACAGCATTGAAGACTCTGTCATTCATCTTGATCCGGTAAACCGTGGGAGGTACTTCATGAAACCTAGAAGTATGCTGACTACTATTGAGGAGAGATACTCCAGGTCCCCTATAAAATCCTGCCCCAAGTAGCTCAGCGTTCTACAGGCCAAAGCGGGACACCTACAAAGAAGATGTTCCATCGTCTCGGACTCCTTCTCGTCCTCACACAAGCGACAGTAGTCCGGTGCAAAATAATCCCATTTGACCGTCAGTTGTCTGATATTGCCGTGGCCGGTTAAAATTCCACAGGTCAATCTCAAATCTCCCCTACACAGGCCAACCATATATCCTGATCGAGATCTGCTATGCGAGGTGGCCTCCGCCGAAAGAAGTTTAAGATGGTCACAGCAGGGATCGAACCCAGAATCTCCTGTATAAGAGGCGCGGAGACTTTTGGTCAACATGAAAAAAATCTCAATATATTGATTTTTTTTTTATACCTTATTTTGTTTTTTGGCTTCTGCAGAATTTGTATTCAGTTCTAACAGATTTATTCACCAAACATAAACAATTCCCATAAGTCATGTATGACTACTTCCGATTATAAGTAATATTAATTGTTTCCCTATGTATGACGTATGATTAATATTATTTCTTGTTTTATTTCCCTAATATTAATATATGTCTAAAATTTAACTGATTGCGTTTAAAAAGTTGGGTTTGACTTGTACATCCAACATTTCTTGCAAAACTATTTCGCTATAATTTATTACTAAACCCTTGACTTTATGATCTTTTGTTTATAAAATTTTAAAATCTATTTCTATTGACTTTTATCGCTTCCAAATTTATTGACTTAATTCAATCATTATTAGCCAAGTGTGATGTGTTTTATTAGGAACTGTACGTTAGTGAAATCTAATCTCTTCGGAAATGAATTTTAGGTTATTTGGGTGCCATTGCAATTAATAGCGTGTAAATTATCATTTGTGATTACTGATTAGATTATCACTAGACCATAACGACACTAGGTGTATATGATATAAAATATTGAATTGTAATACAAAATTGAACAACAACATACATGTGTTGGAACTTTCAAAATTGATTGGGTACATAAATAAGTCGATCATTAATGTATGTATTTACGAACAGCAGGAGTCGGTCATTAGCCTGACACTACACTATTTCCGATGGGCTTCTATTGTCTGTGATTTATTTTCAAAACAGCAAACCAAGGTGTCTTTTGGAGACTTCAAAGGGAGTCTTTTGGCGCAGTCTTTGTTGCTGCCTTTTATGAAGAGAATTATTTATTACTAGCTGATCCGGCAGACTTCGCCCTGCCAACAAAAGTAGGAGTATTCAATAATGTCATGGCCACTAATGAATTCACACACTTTATATGGCAAAAACACACCATCACAAAAGTGTGCGTAAAACGTATATGAATACACATTTTTCAATGGACGTAGACATTTTAAATTTTCCTTTTAAACCTATCAGTAGCAGTAGACCTTTAGACCTTTCCAACGCTTGTACTGGTTTGTAAATCGAATGAGTGGTTCTCGAGTTATAAAATGACGAACATAGGACAACTTGTTGTTATATATACAGATTATTAAAATTTATTATTTAGTATATTGTTACGTATATAGCTATTTCGTTACCCACCAAGGCGATGTCAAGTTCATTTCTAAAAAAGTATGTGGCCATACAAATAATTTTATTGCAAGGTATATCTTAACTTGTGCAGTTTGAGAAAAAGGTAGATTCTACTCTGATGGTCTTCTTTGTGATTAACAAAAGTTTATTTCAGTTCCTAGTAACAGTTCCGTATAACTTGTTATATTTTATTGTTATATTCCGTACATTATCTGTTGTTGAAGCTAAAGAGAATAGTGTGTATGATAAATATTATATTAATCATACGCTCTATGGTTCTTGACAATTATTATTAATCATTCTACCTGGTGTCTAGCTATTCCAAAATGTATTACATTTTAAATACTGCTTCAAAAAAGTTACAAATTCTGAAAATACACTTTACAAATAGTAAAATTTCAAATAAATATTTCAAAATAATAAATAAATAAGGAAGGGTGCCTTTTGGCGCAGTCTTTGTCGCTGCCATTAGTGAGCAGAATTGTTTATTATTATTAAAATTTATTATTTAGTATATGGTTACGAATATGGCTATTTCGTTACCCACCAAGGTGATGTCAAGTTCGTTTCTAAAAAAGTATGTGGCCACTAAAAAAAAATGGAGTCCCATAACATCCCATGAAGGGATTGGGGAGAGCTTCTCACAATCAGTGAGATGTGTTCTTTCTAGTTTTACACTCACTGATTGGGACCTACAGTTTTACACCGGTTCCGAACGGTTTTTTGAGAAGCATTTTCATCACTAAGTACTCGATAGTGTCGCCATCACTAAGCGAGGTGACCGCCGTCGAAAGAAAAGTAAGGTGGTCTGAGCAGGGATCGATCCCACGTCCTCATGTACAAGAGCCGCGCACACTAACCATTGTGTGGTTATAATAATTGTGGCCACTAATAATTGTATTTCAAATTATATCTGAAGTTGTGCGGTTTGAGAAAAAGATAGATTCTTCTCTGACGGACTTCTTTGTGATTAACAAAAGCTTATTTTAGTTCCTAGAAACAGTTCCGTATAACTTGTTATATTTTATTGCTTTATTCTATATGTTATCTATTGTTAAAGCTAAAGAAAGTAGTGTGTATGATAAATATTATATTAATCATACGTCCTGTGGTTCTTGACAATTATTATTAATGATTCTACCTGGTGTCTTGTTATTCAAAAATTTAATAAATTTTAAATACTGCTTCAAAAAAAGATGCAAATTCTGAAAATACACTTTAGAAATAGCAAATTTTCAAATAAATCTTTTAAAATAATTGAATATAAATTTGTGTCCATAATACAAAAGTTAACTAGACTTCTTTTGATTTAAATTTTATATAATCTGCATTACTTTAGTTCAGTTACAATATTAAATTCCTCGAAACACCTATAAATTACAGTATAAACTTGTTAAGTTCTAAGTGCAAAAGTTTCATTTTCAATACTGCTGGAATATATTGAACTATATTGTACACATATTTTCCCTTAAAAAGTGAACAAAATTCAAAATTTACAACGATTTAGCTACGTTCAATTTATTTCCCATTTGCGATTGAAATCAATCACTTTCCTTTCAAGAGACAACTATGCAATGAAAGGATTGCAATGTTTACCTACTGTTGTATGAAGAATAAAAAATGGCTAAAAATACAAGGACCAAAATAAAATTCATTTGAATGAAGTGAAATAAATCGTATGATTTGATTGCATGGATAGCAGATAGAACTTGAGTTGAGAACTCCTTTGTATTGATTTCAATGATAAAATTTGATAATAAAAAAAAGTAGTTGCTATGCTGTATTCAAAATCACTTTAAATAACAGCGTAAATTCAATACATAACTTTTAAGAAATGTATATGTACCGTATTTTCAAGAATTTATGTTCATTTCCCAAAAGAAAAGTCATGTTATACAGGGAGAATGTAAATAAAAATACTAATACACACACACAAAATATCTAATATCCACACACACACACACAGTCCATGAAAATATTGATTATACATTCTCATTCTCATACCACAAAAAAATATGAAGCTAATCATAAAGAATATTGCGTGGGAACTAACATCCTGATTTATATCATCCATAACTATTGAATGAAATGAAATAAATTACAGATTTGCATTGTAATTTAAAACTTTTTTGTTATTTATATTATTTTTGTAAAGTCAAACCAACATGCCTGTGTAAGCTGTTATTAACACTTTGACTATTTATTATTATTAACATTACTTATACACACCGTAGTCCTAACATATTAAATTAATATTACTCATACTCATTACTATTCTCCCACGGACCAAATGCAGAATAATTTCGAGTTGGCAAAACGGTTAGCACCAGACGGTTAGGACACACAATTTTCCTGAGAAAATGTTGTGGGACACATGATTTTCTAGAGAAAACCTTATGGGACACACGGCTTTCTATAGAGAATATTGTGGTACACATGAGTTTCTATAGAAAATGTTGTGTGACACATTATTTTCTAGAGAAAATGTTGTGGGACACATGATTTTCTATAGAGAATGTTGTGAGACACATGAGTTCTTATAGAGAAAGTTGTGGGACACATGATTTTCAATAGACAATGTTGTGAGACACATGAGTTTTTATAGAAAATGTTGTGGGACACATGACTCACCGTACTCGTATTACGTTAACTGCTGTCCTTAGTTAGCTATTTTACGCCACATTTTTCTCAACAGTGTCTATATACATCTTAACCCCTACAGGTAACAGTAGTAGCCACAAATTTAACATTAATCATACGCTGTGAAACACTTCATAATTATTAAAAGTCATTCTTACTGGTGTCCTTGTAATAATTTTGTAAATTCTTCCAACACTTAGAAAGAGATTCAAATTCACAAAATGTTTTATTCGTAATATCAGAAAACCAAAATAAATATTTCAACCCAATTCCTATAAACAATTGAAAAAAGTTTTTGATTACAAAAAAGTTTCTCTTTGATTACAGCATGAGTTAATATTTGCATTTTCGGAGAAAAAATTTACATTTCAATAGAAAAATTTTTGAGATAATCTTCTTCTTCTTCGTGTTCGAAAATGATTGATTTCTATGCATTTTGCCCACGACCAATTGGCAAAGTTGCGCCATCAACCGCAAACCACAAATTCACTTCAAAACTACTTACTATATATCCTTACATTAGTTATGCCTTCGATTCAAGGCAAATCTTTAGTTAAAGACAAAGAAATAGAATAACAACAAGAGAATGAGTATGAGAATGAGAAAGAGGAAGTAGAAGCACAAGCACAAGCAGAAGAAACCCATACTTGCAACTGAATAGACTGCAATCCAAAAAACCTTGACATATAGACCCAATAACAAGATTGCGCCATTCATACAACATATGATGATGATGATATATGACCATCATCGCCACTAAAGAGATTTCCTACATTTAGCATTTTTTATGAGAAGCACCAGCAGCAACAAAAAATCATCACTGAACCGCATTACACTTAAAAAACGATAAAAACAAAATCCTTTTTAACCGTTACCACTAAGTCCACTGCTGCAACCAAAAATAAATACTTCCCTTGACGCCCACCATACTAAGTTATCATCGCAGAAGGACTATAGTATCGAGGACGTTTTTGTTAAGATGTTTCATTTTCTATTTTATATACATTTTTTTTTGAAGAAGTGGCTTTCCACTACATTTTTTCTTATGCTCATCGAAAGACGCGATTTCGTTTAGGGAACCATTTCACTTCACGTCACTTGTAAAAGGTGGAACAAAAACGATTTGTAGTTGCGAACGAAACGTCTTTGTTTCCCCCGACTATGGGTTTCTATTGAAATGCATCGAAGACGAAAAAGAAACTTATACTTTATAGTCTACAAACTCTTACAATTGGTAAAATATGAGGGGGGTATGGAAATTTTTGAAAATCTAAAAAGCAAATAGAAAAAACACCAATATGTCTCAATTAAGATTACACACAAGTGTGATACAAGAAAGTTCCAGTTGAAAGCGAAAAGCACACAAAACCGGTCATATGTATTTAATATTAATCATACCCACAAGTGTTCTAGAAAATTAATATTATTCATACCCACAAGTGGCCTCAAATTTGAGACGTAAAGTTGTGGAATAAAAGATGAGTGAATGAATAAAGTGAAAGTGAACTTATTTTTAATTTTAGGAAATTTTGGTCATCCACTACATACGAGGGTTGTTGTTTATATTTCTAGTCTAAAATGGAAAAAACAAACGTAGATGAACGAAACTGGTTTTATATACATATGTTAAAAATTTTCTCCATGAAGATCATAAACTTTTGCATGGGTTTTTTGCCACTGCGTATTAGGTAGCTTCAAAACCTAAGGTTTGAACCTATCAACCCCTTCTTCGGGTGTCAAAAGAGTTACCCGCAGAATTTTTTTTTAATATGTGGGAATAAAAATAAATCAGCGGGTGCCAAAGCGTGGGCGTAAGTCGCATCATCCATCAAAGAAATGTTTTGCTCGGTTGTTTGAGCCGATGTGTGAGAGCTAGAACTCCCTAATGTACTCGTATCCCTTACTATGAGCCGCCTCAAAAGTACGTACTATATCATCAGAGACAGGTTGATATCTTAACCTATCACAGCCAGAGTAACTGCTTAATCATTTCGATGCTCTCGTCATGCTTTCTGCATTCTTCCAAGTCTAGGTACATCTGCGTTCACTGTGCCCTATATCAACCATGAATCGATTTAAATCGTGTTCCTTCTCGTCTTCTTTTCGACCCGGCAGCTCCCCTAGATCTTTCCAATTCTGCCACGTCTGCCTATTGTTGCAGGTCACCTTTATGGCTTAGTAAGGCTTTGCGTTGTCCCAAAGTTTCTCTTTACTACACCATGTTGATTCGGTGTAAAATTATAAGTCCTGAAAGCTACAGATCAAGGTCCTGATAGCTACAGATCGATTGGAGAAACATGTTATTCTCATATTGTAAAGGCCTATGACGCCTCTGGGTAGTTTGCGGCCACCTAAGAAGATCAGAAGATGAGTGAGCCAACAAATTAGAAAACTCACAGCTCTTTGATTGCCCGAAGCTATCTCTATTCCTAACTGTAAAACTGCGTATATTAATTTGTCCAAACTTATCTTCCATTAGTTGCAACCGCTGCTGATCACCTCGTTTACTTCAGGATGCCGCTTTGCACAGTATTTCATACGATTCCCAGTAAACTTGTTTATATCCTTCCAGAACTAGATGCGTAATCACTAATCTCAATCTTTGTCTCTAATTGGCTATCAGTGAAGATTTTCGGACTTGTGTGTCCAATATCATTGAGCACACACCTCATTCATTCTGTAATGGCCCTATCTTCTACTTTAAATACAGTTTTAATGGTCAGGAAGGTCATAGTGCTGGGAATATATATAGGCCTTCATTGCTGCTCTCCCATTCCTGTTCTATAATGTTATGATCAGAAAGTTAATAGTGCTGCTGAATACGTAGGTTTTCATTGACCTACCTCTCATTCCCGTTCTTCCATCCGTCCGAGAGACTTAAGTGGATATTTCGCTGGTTTTGGACTTGAGAAACATTTGCCTACGATTCTCTCTGTGGATTTATTGTCAAGTACTACGCCTTAAGCATTGTGTCTGGTTGATCTTTTGCAGTTCCATTACGCGCCGGTGAATGGATTTGTATTACTCTCGGATAAATTCTCCAATTGCCTCTACTCGATTTGCCAACAATTCAGTCTCGTACTTCATTTGCACTTCATTGGAATTCAGTATTCAGTATTTTTTTCCATTGAACCATTAACAGCATTCCAATGGTGTCCTTAATTTCCATTGATGTTTACCAGATTGTGGGTATGTAAGTCGTTATCAACTTTACTAAGGTTGTGTAGATCTACTGGGAAATCTTAAGCCCATTTTACGTCTGCAGCTCTTCTGCAAAGAGATCAGTATCTGCAAAACTTTTCCTCTCTCATTTATATCCATACCGACCAGTACACGGATTATTAAGTCTATGGAATGCTCAGCGAGAGTCAAAAAATTGCAGGGTGTTACAAGGCGTATGATTGTTATTAATATAAATAATAACTATTATCTAATGATAATGCAGTCCTGAAAATCAGATAAGGTGTATAATTATTATTAATAGAAACAGACACTATTATTTAATATATAATACACTCCTAAGAATACAGTGTCTCTCAGAGATGTGTTCTGTGAATATGAGCCATTTAATGTATAATAAATAATTGCGTATAATAAATAGTTTATTACTCATACGCCATATGGCATTTGAAATTAAAAAATTGATTATAATTTTTATAAATCATACACTCTAGTGTCCCCCGGCTACTTTTCACAATGTTCAAATTTGTTAAGACAATTTTTATCAGAAAACCATAACAAGAATATCTAATGGTACTGGCAATGCTAGTCAGGCGCCCAATTATATATGTATAGTTGACAAATTAATTCGCATTGAATGCGTATTATTAACATAATATGAATCATACGTAATGTAATACCCGTTACCAGTATGCTTTGATTAGTTACCGTAATTCCGTAATTTATTTGCAGTTTTTTATTATTATAAAATTCAAAGGCGAAATATCTTGTATTATAGAAACTTTTTAAAAAGCAAGACTCCCAGCATACCTTGCCAGATTTGTTATGTATAGTTGAAAGACAATTTCACTACGTATACGTAATATTAAATAGATCATACGCAATGTTGGTCTTCGCTGTAATTATTAATTATTCTATCTAGTTTTCTTATCTCAAAGTCATTGCAGTCCTTTGTAAATCAAACCACAAATATATTATGCTGTATAAATGTGTAAAAACTGGACGCATAATACTTTCTTCGGTTTATTTCGCGAATTTGAGCAATGCGTACGAAGTACAAAGCACTTTATTAACATGTTATGACTTATACGCAATGTTGTACTTTGCCCATATTTATTACTCATACTCTCTCGTGTCCTGCAACTAAGTTGAATCATCCTCAAAGCATGACAGAATTGTTTTCCATACAAAACTCTAAGCAATGAGCTTATGTTTCATTCACTGTCACCTCACCGTCTATACCTTCCTCTTTTTGCGTTGCGTGAACGAGTATATAAACGTGACAATAACCCCCGCCCCCTTGACACAGCCGAAACTTGAACGCAGCAGTTGAATGGATTATTTATTGTTGTTGCAAAGGCTCAAACCCCAAAATCGGCTAACGTATGTGGCCAAATAAAGAAGGAGCATCTCCTGTAAATTTAGTAAAAGAAAAATGTGAATAAGAAGTTTCGAACTCGCTGTCGAGCTCATCATAAATGCGGTGGAAAAAGTGCCACATTTAGAAACCTCAAAAAATCTACTGTGGCGACGCTGATGTGGCGAAAACTGTTGGTGGTAGCAACAAATTTCTGGTACTGACACTGATGATGATAAAGATGAAGATGAAGACATGGAAGATGATGGCACTGTTGTGGATAATAATGATGCTGTTGGTGATGATGTGTTCCTTAGACTTTTAAAGTTTTCAGCAGTCTTGTTCTGTTTCCCCATTTTTTTTTGGGAAAATAAAAAGCTACACAATTGAGTTAATGCGGCACGTTCCGGGGTCAATTTTGAATACTTATAATTGGGTTTCTCAAAGTGATGCCAAGAAAAATATTAGTTCGCTATAAAATATTTGTTGCTATTTGTTAGGCGTTTACAATATGCCCCCTTGACCGCCAACCCCAACAAAAAAAAAAGAGTTTATGTAGGTTTATTTGTTTTTCTTCATTGGCATTTCACTAATTTTCTTCTTGCTTGCTTTTTGGTGTTGCCCTGTATGTCATTGCCAGATGACATTCTCAGTAGAGATTTTTTGTATTTGTACTTAAATGAAGTCTAAACACAAAATGCCCTTTAGCATTGAGCTTTCTGTATTTATTTTGGCTGGAGAGATTTAAGTGGAAGATTTGAAAACAGTTTACGCGGTCATTAACAAATAAATCATAATTATCGTCTTGAAAATCTGGCCACAAATGTGCGACAAAAGTTCAGGGATACTAAGGCAGGTCATTTAATTTTTAAACAAGGTAAATAGGCAGTAACATTTAATAATCCTAGTGAGCATGATTAATATAAATTTGCATAGACTCCCATACATATGATTAATATACATACATGACATATAAATAAAACCACCACGACGTATAATTAATATCCGTTTCCCTTTGATTTCGTGTGAATGACGGGCAAGTGTGTGATCTCTTAATCTTTGAGAGTTTGAATTGGTCATTTACACTGGTGACCAAAACTAACATAATTAATTATGCTCATCTTAAGTATGATTAATATTAATTAGTGTGGATGTCAATACGTATGCGAATAATGAAAATGAAATACAAAAATAATTTTTAGGCAAAAGACAATTTATAAAAGATAAATTTGAGAATAACAGCTTGTAGATTAATAAAGTAATATAAGTAGTTAGGTTTAATATGTATGATTAATATTAATTTGTATAGACTTCAGTACGTATGATTAATATACACTAAGACGTCTAATTATTAGTGTTTACCTTTGCTTTAGTGGGTATAACTGGCAAGTGTGTGATATCTTAATCTCTGCGAATTTGAAGTGGTCATTTACACTGGTGTCCAAATACCACACACTTATTTTCAAGTAATAATACCATACGATAGTGTATGATATCTTAATCTCTCCGAATTTGAAGTGGTCATTTACACTGGTGACCAAATATCCCATATTGAGTTTGCAGTAAGGATACTATTAAGTAGGATCTATATCAATTCGTATGTACGTTAATAGGTATGTCTGATATATGCAAATAGCGAAATTGAAATTTAAAACTTAATTTCGGATAAAAGACAATTTATAAAAGATAAATCTTTGAATAAGAGGTTGCTTGTTAAATAAGGTAATGTAAATTTAATAAGCCTAGTGAGAATGAGTAATATTAATGTCTATAGTCCCCAGTACGTATGATTAATATAAATATTGTTGTGTATAAAGACACCACGACGTATAATTAATATTCGTTTATCTTTGCTGTAGTGTGCATGATTGGCGAATGTGTGTTATCTTAATCTCTACGAGTTTCAATTCTTCATTTACACTGTTGAACGAAAGAATTATAATGAATTAGAAGTAATGGTTCTATTAAGTATAATTCATATTAATTTGAATGGACACCAGTCTGTATGAGTAATCTAGACAAATAATAAAATTAAAATATAAAAATAGTTTTAGATAAAGTACCTCAAACGGAAACGGTACATTAGAATAATATTATATAACCAAGATGATTAATGTTATATCCGGGTAAATGACCGACAAATTTGAGAAGTCTACTTCATTACCAACCTTTATTGGTCCCGCACACTAGGTACCACTGTGTGTTAAAGTCTATAGATGTGGCACATAAATTGCTATTTAAACGATTTCATTTGAAGAACAATGTATAAAGCAAACGAAAATCACCAGTACGTATGATTAACATCATTAAAATATCTTATAGAACGTATGATTAATATTGTATGAAGAAATATTCGGTGTTTGTAGCCGACCACCATGTACTACATTAATCTGTACAAATTGTTATTAGTCATTCGCAATAAGAACCCTTTTAAATGTTAGCCCAGTTATGGTTAACATTCGTTTTAGTTTCGCTAGTCTCTAAGGATTAAAATCCATGGACATAAATAAAATAGTTAAACAATTGAAGTATAAATAAGAATTTACGAGTCTAGAGAGTATTTTATATTATTGGTCCAAAATCGTATGAGTAATTTATGTAAATACCTACAAAATGTACCAGAGCGAACGATTAATATTATTACATCTTAGTAACAAGTTTATGTAGTTAATTTTCACAAAAGCATATTAGTCATTCACACAAGAGGCCATTTAAATCTAAGTCTATAGAATCCACATTGCGAAATTGAATTTAGAAGTAAATTAAATCAACGTCTTCACAAGATAAAGCTTATGCCAGCAAATACAGCGCTTAAACCAGGAAACCAAACACAAGATTTCGTAGACGATCTGGTCCTATAGGCCCTTAAGTATGTTTAACTAGTTATAACCATTTCGAAAGGCAGCGGTGTTTGCGGCACAACAGCGTGTAATAAAGCAATCTAAACAAATCTTTATTATTCATTCGCACTAGGAACCATTTTAAATGTATGCCCAGTTCTTGTTAGAATAAAGTTATATAAAGAATCAGAATTATCTATTATAGGGCGTATAATAAATATAAACTGTTATTGGTCCAAACCTCTATGATTGTTTTAAGCAAATATTAAAAAATTAACAGAACGAATGATTAATATTATTACGTATTAGTGCTGCATATTTAAGGTGTACATATATAATTTTTACAAATTCGGATTAATCACTCGCCTTAAAGGCAACTAAAATCTGAGTTTAAAGAATCTTAAATCTGAGTTTAAAGAATCGGCTTCATATTCCAAAGCTTTAGTCTAAACCCTTTAAGCCATTTCAATTAGATGTTCCCATTTTGAAAGGCTTTGGTACTTGTATCAGACCAGCCAGTGTTAGATTAATCATTCAAAATCATTATTAGTCATACGCACTAGGGAGAATTTAAATTCACGACCAGCTGTTGTTAGAAAAGAGTTATATAAACAAAGAGGACTTACTATTCGAGGTAGTATAATAAATGTATATACTGCCATTGGCACAAGAACGTATGAGTAATTTAATGAATATTTAAAAAATAATCACGACGAATGATTAATATTAATGTGTACTAGTGACAAATATAGTCAGATTAATCATTCGCCTCAGGAGTCATTTAAATACGAGTTTTTGGAATCTAATCTGCATACTGAAATTTAAAATATAAAGATATAAAATTAACGGCTGCAAAAGGTTAAGCTTAGATCAGTAAATAAGACGCTTGAGGCGGAAATCTAAGCAGTAGTTTTTTTCGAAACATTCGGACCCCTAAGCATTTTCAACGAAATATTCCAGTTTCGAAAGATATCGGTGGTTGTAGCACAACAGCCTGTAGTAAATTAATCTTTCCAAATCATTATTAGTCATTCGCACCAACAGCAGCTTAAAAATACGCCGAATTGTAGTTAGTATATAGTTATATAAACAACAAGATTTACGGTTCTAGAGAGAATGATAAATATATATACCTTTATTGGTCAAGAACGTATGAGTAATTTAAGAAAATACTTATAAAGTGGACAACGTAAATGATTAATAATAATATGTATTAGTGCGATATAAATACAGTATCTAATTTTTATAAATTCAGATTAATCATTCGCCATAAAGTAAGTCTGAGTTTATAGTATCTGCACAGCGAAATCGAAGATATAAATGTATTCAATCAACGGCTTCAGAAGGTAAAGCTTAAGCCAGTAGATATATGGTACATTTTTCTCGGAACCAGGAACCATCTGAACCCTGACGCCTTTAAGCCTTTTCAAAAGGAAAGGAAAGGATCGGTTTTTGTAGCAGACCAGCCAGTGTGAAATTTATCATAAAAAATCGTTATTTGTCATTCGTAACAACATATGAACAACAAGAGTTTTCTATTCTTAAAAGTGTGATAAATATATATCCTGTCATTGGTACACGAACGTATGAGTAATGTAGGAAATACTTAAAAAGTTAACAGAACGAATGATTAATATTAATGTGTATTAGAGTCAATTATGTGTAGTATCTAAGTTTTACAAATTTGGATCAATCATTCGCCCTAAGTTTTATTTAAATCTGAGTTTAAGGAATCTGGATAGAGAAATTGAAAATATACAGAAAATATATCAACATAAGGTAAAGCTAAGACCGGTGACTGTAGCGCTTGATGCGGGAAATTAAGCAGTAGTTTTTTCTCAAAATCTGGACCACTAAGACTTTTCAACGAGATATTCCAGTTTCGAAAGACATCGGTGGTTGTGGCACAGCAGCCTGTGGAAAATTAATATTTTCAAATTTTTATTAGTCATTCGCCCCGTTTAAAAATACACTGAGTTGTTGTTAGTATAAAGTTATATATGGAATAAGAGTTAACGGATCGAGAGAGAATTATAAATATATATACCTTTATTGACGCAAGAATGTTCGAGTAGTTTAAATAAATACTCACCAACTTAAGGGACCGAATGATTAATATCAATGTGTTTGAGAGCGAAATATATTCAGTATATTAAATCCACGGTTACATAAAGTAAAGCTTACATCCCGCAAATATGGCGCTTGAGGCGTGAAACTAAGCAGTAGCTTTTCTGGATCCCTTAGCCTTTAAGCCCTTTCAATTGTTGATTCGAATTTCGAAAGAGTTCAGTGTTTGTAGCACAACCGGATGCGGTAAATTAATTTGTCCAAATCTTTATTAGTCATTCGCAACAAGGACCGTATGCCGAGCTTATATTAGTACTTGTATTAAGTAATATAAGCAATCAGAGTTTGCGGTTCTAGAGAGAATAATAAATGTACGCCTTTATTTGTGCAGGAACGTATGAGTAACTTAAGCAAATACTTACAAAGTTAACATAACGAATGATTAATATTAATATTTAATATATAGATTTAATAGATCAATATTTAATAGATATTAAATATAATATAAATATTTAAAACTATGGAATCATCCACCGTAGACGCCGTTTATTTTTATAGAGTTTATAATCAGCATAGAGGACTTGAAGATGTAAAGAAGTTAAATTAACGAGTTCAACAGGTAAATCTTAAAATTCAAGTAAAGCTCCAGACTTTATGTGGGAGATTCAGCACTAGTTATACGGCAACATTTGGAACCCTAAGCCTTTTCAGTAACATATACCCGTTTCGAAAACCATTTAAATTATAATTTCAATATTAATCGAAAACTTTAGCATGTGCGAAAATAATGCCATGGTGGGGATATTGTAAAGTAGTATCAATATCTGTATCCTGATGCACTTCTGTATCAATAAAGAGAATACCTTGCAA
Organism: Phaonia tiefii; assembly: GCA_963931995.1. Classification (NCBI taxonomy): domain Eukaryota; kingdom Metazoa; phylum Arthropoda; class Insecta; order Diptera; family Muscidae; genus Phaonia; species Phaonia tiefii. The sequence continues at coordinate 271,892,244 of OZ008369.1, read as the reverse complement.
CATTATATTATCTGAACTGCGGAATATCGTTCTAAATACTTTGGAGGATGGGATGAAAGAGTTGTATGTCATTTACCCGCATATATTCACAATTTTTAAGCATTTAAGAATAACATTTCAAACCCAATTTCCCTACCCTACTTTGACTTTAAGCCACCAATCATCTCATGACAATTATTCAGGGAATGACAATAAAAACTTGGTATCTAACCATGTGCAGCAACAAGAAGGAGAATAACAGAACATAGCAATTTACTATGTTGGCATTTTATTTGATATTTATGGTCTGAACCTCATCGCCATTAGTCCCCAGTGAACTGCCAGCACTACAACAGTACATATGAGTGATATTTTTATTACCAATACAATGTTCAATGTCATCACTCATACGCACAGCGGTCCCTTAAGGCCATCACCGTCGTCGACTTGCGTATAAGTTATATTAATAGTAAAATACACTAGAGCGTATGACTAGCAATTTTTGTTTGCAAATATTACTTTATGAAAAAATACAAGTAGATTGAATTGAAGTTGTTGGAAGGAAATGCCAAGTCACTTTACTCCATTGCCATAACCATTATTACTATATCAACAGTTGTGTTCTAGTGTGTATCCCTGTCTCTCTACCACTTCTTCTTTCTCCGTGTGTCACTGTGCTTTGGTTGTTATTTACTCCTGCCACAGTACTGGACAAAGAATATGAAAGTGTTCAACTGGTAAACAGACATTTGTCAAGTTAGACAAACCCCATTTGTAAACCGTCACATCTATAAAGTAATTTTTCTTGATGGCAGTAATAAAAAAGGATAACAAACACACACAACAGTATCGGAATACCAAAGAGACGACAGCAAGACACTGAAGAACTATTCTATTCTCTGTTATATATGACGAACCAAATGACTAACATTATGTGGGGGGGAGGATGAAACAAATGACGTTTTCTAAATGGAAAACAAATGGAATCAATAAAAACCAACACGAAATGGGTTTTGTTTATAACTTTTCTATGCCTTTTTGGGTAAAGTACAAATTTTAAAATTTGTCTTGTACTAAAAAGGATACTTTAGAGTTTGCTTTATTGCCCAAAAGTCATGTTCCTGTTGTTGTTTTTGAAAAGGTAATAAATTAGATTTTCATCCTCGTCATTTAAGACAGCTTGAAGATCTATTCTTTTACTATGTGACCAGGGTTTATAAGCAGCTGTTCACCGAAAGTTTACCCAAGCTTCTTGGTTCATCAGTCATGTGGATGGTCAAATTTTTTGGGTGAGGAATGTAAATAACATGAAATGGGTTAATATTCAAATTGAAATAAATTATAATAAAAAGTGCTGACATAAAATATAAACAAATTTTAATTGATTGTCTAGTATTCTGGAAAGGTATACTCCAATATTTATAAACGAAGAGATTTTAATCAAATTACGAAAAAAGGTTCTTCAGGATGAGTAATGACAGTGTGTTCTTAGAATACTAACAAAGACTTGAATGTATGCAATTGAAACTATACGATTGCTATAAAAATATTGGCCAAGAACTCAAATTTATATGGACACCTGTGACAATGAGTAATATTTATTGGCTATAGAGCGTATGATCGATATTAAATGTAAAATCCTTATAATTTAATGATTTTTTTAAATTCTATTTACCAGAAGTGGAAGCAAACGTTTTCCATCACATAATTGGAACATAAACGCAGAGGTTGTCTGGGAAAATTAGTAATATTGGTTTAAAAGGGGCTTTAAAAACGTCTATAAAGCGTATATCAATAGGAAATACAAAAAAAATCTCATCATTTCTTGATTCTCTTTTTAATTATCCTTCAATAGAATTGAGAGCAAACGGTTTCTATATCAAAATCGGGAAAATTAGACGACGTCTGTGAGAAAGATCAATATTAATTTAGTAGAGGGTATAAACCCGTCTACAGAACGTATGATCAATGTAAATTGTAAAATACCTCATCATTTCTTGATTATTTTAAAATAGTCTTCAACAGAATAGAAAGCAAACGCTATCAGTATCATATACACTGAGCTCATTTGTGAGAATGAGTAATATTAATTTGAAGATGTTATAAAAATGTCTATAGAGCATATGATCAATAAGAAATATAAACAATCGACAATATCTTGATTTGTGTATGAGTATTAAACCAAATTGAAGGGAAACACATATATACAGAAGTTATCAGTAAAAATGAGTAATATTAATTTAGAACGGACTACAAAAACAGATATACAGCCTATGATCAATTTGAAATGTAAAGCATCTCTTAATTTCGTGATTTTTTTAAAAGTTGGAGCGATGCGTTTACTGTAACATAATCAGCACATACATAGACACAGAGTTCATCTGGGACAATAAGTAATATTAATTTAAAAGGGGCTATAAAAACGTCCATACATCGTTTGACCCATATGAAATATAAAATACCTCATTATTTCTTCAATTTATAAATAGTCTTTATGTGGGAGATTAAGCACTAGTTATTCGGCAACATTTGGAACCCTAAGCCTTTTCAGTAACATATACCCGTTTCGAAAACCATTTAAATTATAATTTCAATATTAATCGAAAACTTTAGCATGTGCGAAAATAATGCCATGGTGGGGATATTGTAAAGTAGTATCAATATCTGTATCCTGATGCACTTCTGCATCAATAAAGAGAATACCTTGCAACATTATAGTATCTGAACTGCGTAATATCGTTCTAAATACTTTGGAGGATGGGATGAAAGAGTTGTATGTCATTTACCCGCATATATTCACAAAAACATTTCAAACCCAATTTCTCAACCCTACTGTGACTTTAAGCCACCAATGACAATTATTCAGGGAATGACAATAAAAACTTGGTATCTAACCATGTACAGCAACAAGAAGGAGAATAACAGAACTTAGCAATTAACAGAAGTGTAAGCAAACTTTTTCTGGAACTTAACCGACACATATACACAGAGGTCATCCATGAGAATGATTAATATTAATTTAAAAGATGGTATAAAAATTTCTATAGAGCGTAGGATCAATATTAGGTGAAGACTACAGTATTTAACAGAATTTAAAAACAGTATTTACAAACAGTATTTAACAGAATTAGAAGAAGAATAGAGGTCGTCTGTGAGAATGCGTAATATTATTTTTGAAGATGCTATAAAAATTTCTATAGAGCGTATTATCAATATGAAATGTAAAATAGCTCAAACATATATCGATTTGTTGTAAGAGTATTACACCAAATTGAAGGGAAACACTTTCTGTATCATATGTATATACAGCGGTCATCTGGTAGAATGACAAATATTAATTTGAAAAGGGCTACAAAATCAGGCATAGAGCGTATGATCGATTTAAAATGTTAAGCACCTTATAATAGGTCATCTGTGGGAATGATTAATATTAATTTAGGAGGAGCTATTAAAAATTCATAGAGCGTATGATCAATATTAAATGTAGATTTTGTTAAAATAGTCTTCAACAGAATTTTTTTAAAAAATCGTTTTCAGTATAAAACTATATCAGTTATGCTGGCTAACATATGAGTACAGAAGTGCGAATGAATAACATTAATTGAAAAGGGATATACGACGTATGATCAATATAGTATATATATGTATACACAATATGTACGCGGCTCTTATGCATGAGAACGTGAATTCCATTCCTGCTCTGACCATCTTAAATGTCTTTGAACGGCAGTCACCTCGCATAGTGACGGCGACACTATCGAGTATTTAGCCATGAAAAAGCTTCTCAAAATGCCACTCAGAACCGGTGTAAAACTGTACGTCCCAATCAGAGAGTGTAATACCAGAACACGCACAGCTCACGGGAAGACATTTTTTTTTTTTTTTTTATTTATTATTTCTACCAATTGTGTCATTAACAGTATATTAAACTTACTGATATTTTCAAGTGTTTTTAAAAAGTCATGAAACAATTTAAACGAAGCGATTTCTGTATCATAAATGTCACTTCTACATCCGAATGCCAGACTGCAGGCGGGCGAATTAGTAATATTAATTTGAAAGTTCAACCAAGCGTATAATTAATATTTAACTGAAACCTCTTCGCAACCTCAACTGTATATAAAAGAATTTTGGAATAATGGGAAAATTACTTTTTTGTATTAAAGTGCGTCACTCAGTCTCAATTACTTGTGAAAACAACTTTGAGGATAATTAGTAATAATTAGAAACAGCTTTAAATCGAATGCATTATATGGAATTTAAACTTCCTTATAATCTTAAGTGTTTTTAAAAATGTAGCTACATATTTAAAACTAAAGGCTGTATTAAACAATTTCCAATTGCCATATGTTCAGCAGCCTATATTTTATCTGTCGCATTTACTAAAGTATTAGACGATTACCACAACACCGTTTTCAATTCCTGATTTTGGTTGCCCCCCCCCCCCCAATTACAGAAAATGGCTAATTAGTCATGTTGTATCTTTTTGTAATTAAAATCACGCAAGGCAACAACATGTAGTCCTTTTTGGGTTGGGTACATCTGTTTGTGTTGGGATCGGCTTACATTTTGGCCAGTTTTGCATTACAATCTTCTGAAACCAAATGACTGGTATTGCCAAGCCCATTGCCATCAATTTTCTCCTAAAGTGATACTGTCATACATCATTGATAACCTTGTTTTACACTCGACTCCTCCACTTTTATTAGCCATCAAGCTTAGCAAAGGTTTCAGTCGCATTTTGGAGTATACAGGTGCCACAACTTGTACGCTAAAATCTCCCTCCCTTTCTTTAATTAATATTGATTTGTCAAAATTTTATCGTTCTATAAAAGACTACGACCCGAAGGAGAAAACATGTAATTCTAAAAAATAATATTTCAAATTTTGCTGCTCAAACCTTGCAAATATGACACATTTCATACACACTAATGTTGCAACAATTTATAACACTTATACACACAGGTGTCCTCTGACACTACAGCGTATAATTGTTAAACAAACAATTGATAATAAAACAAATTACTCATACCCATAATTTAACAGAAATAAGGTCACTTATTAGTAGATTTCGATAAAATTATGGCATATAAATTCTTTTTTGTATCAAATAAATAATGAACTGGTAAACTTGTCATGTATTTAAAGTCTCGCTAATACATTTATAGATTTTATCCACCTTTGACTGTGTCATTTAGGTGAGCTGTTATTCTATAACGTCAAAAGGTTTTTTCATATCTTTAGGCCATGACCTCTATCACAGCTAAATTAGTTTTTAATTTTAAATTAGGCTCTTTTTTCAGTCAGTATATTGCACGTACATATATCGCCAACATTAGCCCCTTTACAATAATTCATTAAACCAAAATTTTAAATTTGTATACATGTGCTTATTTTTCTTGCCGCATTATGTCCTTAAGCATAACCCTGTCGTCAAATTTCAAAAACGCTCTTAAATGACCCCTAACTGTAGAACTAAAAAACGAAAAAGGAACTGGATAATCTTGATTTGTACAAGTAACGTAGACGACCTTTACCCTGACAACTTCATGAAATTTACATGATTTGTAAATCTCATCATTTAAATTTTAAACGACAGGTACAACACAAAAATGTAAATAAAGTCATTCAAATGTTAGACACGGGATTGAGAAATAAAATCGAAAAGGAGTACAAAAAAGTACCAAAAATTTTAAAAGGAACACAAGATAATATAAAAGAATATCCAGAATGTTGTAACTCTTAACACTGTGAAAAACCTTACGTGTCTGCACAAACTCCCAAAAACGTTGTATCTCAACATGTTGTAATACAATTGCAGTTAAACAAAGTTGGACTAGATTTGAATCTCAATAAAGATGTGCCACAAAAGTGTTCTTAGCAACATTGTGAAAAAAGACGTGTAAGGTTGATGTGTCTCAACAAAGATGTGTAACATTGTTGTCTCAACAAAGTTGAGAGACATTTTTAAACCTTTACATGTTGCCAGATATTTGTGCCTTAATAAAGTAGCAATACATTTTTGATGCCTTAAATCTGCCGATACATTTGTGGCCCAACTAAGATGTGATCAAAGTTTATATACCCTGGTGTCTCAACAAAGTTGTGAGTCAAATTTCTAACCCAACAATGCTGCGATACATTTGTATTTTCACAAAGTCGTGAAATATTTTTAAAACCAAATTCGAAAAGGGCTCGTGAGGGTTTTTTCAAATATTTCAGACACACAAAAAACTGAATTTCTCTCAGCCTGTATGGAATTTGAGAGCGCAGAACTTATTGAAAGAACCAACCATTGAACTGCAGCATTAAATACTGAAATGTTTTTTTTTAATATAAGAGTGTTGAAAAACACAGATGTTATAGTTTTCCGAGATGAGCCCTTTTCGAAAAAAACCCGATATGAGACCTTTTCGAATTTGATGATTCAGTCAAAATTCTAACAAGTTGCAACAGATTTGTGTCTTATCAAAGCTGGAACTTAAATTTTATTAAACAAAGAGCCTACCCTTTTGTATCTCATCAATCTTGTGAGGACAGTTGCATCCCGTTTATGTAACAATAAAATTGAGACAGACTGACATTAATCAAAGGGGCGGCAATTTTATGTTTTAACACAATTGTTGTTATATATAAAAATTGTTGCGACACAATTGTATATAAACAATATTGTGACAATTGAATAAAGATGTGAAAATCCTTGAGTCAAACATGTGACTTAATTAAGCTGCAATGCATCTGTAACAAGACAGTTTTGTATCAACAAGACACAATTGTATCTTTACAATGTTGATACCTGTGTGTTTCAACAAAGCAGTAAACAATGTTGTGTTAAATATTGTTGTTCCTCAACAAAGTTGAGACACATTTGTAACTAAGCAATGATACGACACAACTGTAGTTAAACAATTGTTGCTACTTGTTGCAATATATTAAAGAGTGTAAATTTGTGCTCAAAGCTTTGTTTGTGTCTCAACAATGTTGCGGTACATTTGTATCATAAGAAAAGTTTTAAAGTTACACATTGTTGCAAAACCTTGAAGTATTAACAAAGTAGTGATTACACAGTTGTAATTACATAGTTGCAATTACACAGTTGTAACTACACAGTTGTAATTACACAGTTGTAATTACACAGTTGGAATTACACAGTTGTAATTACACAAAGTGCCAATACATTGTGTGTCAACATTTTTGTTAGATATTTGAGTCTCAACAATGTCGCGATTCTTTGGATATGTACATATAAATATATTTTGTTACTATTTTATTCTGAATGGTATTCAGCCAACATATACCAAAGTACCTTAAATGGTACTCTCTATTATCCTCGATGCTCAACCGTTTTATTTTTATTTTGTGTGTTCCCTTAAGCGTTTACATGATGTTTTCTCTGTTTTGTTGTTTCTGATGTTTTATTTTTTTTCTCTGTACCATTTTCATCATAAGTATCATTTGCATGCAATTGACACAGAATTTGTTATTAACTTTTTTTTGCGCCAGGATTCGCCTCGTCCTCCTTGACATTTAGCTTGTTTAGCTTCTTTATGAGATCTTCATTTCATGCACATGATTTGAGATTTGAAAGTACCTTATTTGGAACCCCATCAACAGCAACAGCAACAACAACCGGGCATATAAACACAAATACCAGTACAAAACAATAACACATCCACGCACAGACGAACTTTCATATCGTCGCCCTCACACATACAAATCTTGATGTGTGAGGACATTACAAACGTCAGCAGTCTTATATTGTTATGGGTTGATGTGTCGGTGTGATTGTTTACATGTATATGTGTTTCTATTTACACGTATGAGTGTTGATGCTTCCGGCGTTCACTGCTGTTATATTTTTTTCAATTCTTTGGAACAAAAAGACGAAACGTAAAGTACGAGTATAAACCGGAAAACAAAATATTAAACGAGGGCCCACAAAGGAATTCAATGAACATTTTAATGTTGATATACAAATGTGTAGCACGGTTGGTGCGAAAATACTGTAACTAAACTTTGTATGTCAACTTTGTTAAGACTCACGTGTGTCTCAACTTTGTTATGTATTTCAGATGTGTCTCAACTTTGTTAAAAAATTCAAAAGTATCTCAACTTTTTGAAGCCGCTCATGAGTCTTAACTTTATCAAGACACACATGATTGTCAACATTATTAAGACTCATATGTGTCTCAACATTACTAAGCCTCATATGTACAAACATGGTTTGCCATTACATCCCATGAAGGGAAAGCTTCTGACAACCAGTGAGCTCAACTTTGTCAAAAAAATACAAAAGTGTCTCAACTTTTTGAAGCCGCACATGAGTCTTAACTTTCTCAAGACACACCTGACTGTCCACTGTATTATGACTCACACGTATCTCAACTTTACTGAGCCTCATATGTATAAACATGGGTTCCCTTTACATCCCATGAAGGGATTGCTTCTGACAGCAAGTGATCTGTGTAAGTCTAGTTTTATACTCACTCATTTCCCATCAGTGGTGCAATGGTAGTGTGCGCGTCTCTTGTGCATGAAATCGTGGGTGCGATCCCTGCTCTGATCACCTTACCATTTCTTTCGACGGCAGTCACATATCTTAGTGATGGCGACATTATCGAGTATTTTGCCATGAAAATACTTCTAAAAACACGTTCGAAATCGGTGTGAAACTGTCAGACTCATCTGTATCTCAACTTAATTTAGCCTCGCCTGTGTATTAAGACACATCTGTGTCTCAACTGTCTGTATCTCAACTATGTTAAGAAACACTTATGTTTCATCTTTATTAAGACACTTTTTCCAGACATATGTAGATGTGTCTGAACTTTGTTAAGATACAAATGCGTCTTAACACATGTGTCTCAAGTTTTTTATGGCAGTCAAGTGTATTATCTTTGATAACACACATTTTTGTCTCAGTTTAGTTAAGACACACATAAGTCTCATCTTTGATAAGGCATACATTTGTATAAACTTTGTTAAGACTCGCATGAGTCTCAACTTTGTTAAGACACACATGAGTCGCAACTTTATTAAGACACACATGTGTCTCAACTTTATTAATCCGTCAAGACACAGATGTCTCTCTGTCAACTTTGTCAAGACAGCTATGTGTGTCAATTTTGTTAATACACACATGTATCTCAAGTTTCTTAAGACTCACATGTGCCTCAAGACAGCTATGTAGCTAAAGTTTGTTAACACACATGTGCCCCACTATTATTAAAACTCTCATGAGTCTCAACTTTGTTAAGATACATATGCGTCGAAACCTTCTTAAAACATATACGTATCGCAACTTTGTCGAGATACAGATGTCTCTCAACTTTGTTAAGATAGCTATGTGTCTCAACTTTGTTAAGACACATGTATCTCGAGTTTGTTAAGTCTCACATGTGTCTCAACATTGTCAAGACACCTATGTGCCTAAACGTTGTTAAGGCACGCATGTGCCTCACAATTATTAAGACTTACATGCCTCAAATTTGTTCAGACTCTCAGGTGTCTCACCAATATTACGACTCGCATGAGTGCCAATTTTGTTAAGGATCAACATTGTTAAGACACACATATGTCTCAAAGTTATTAAGACACACATGCGTCTCAATTTTGTCAAGACACACATGTGTCTCAACTTTGTTAGGAACACATGTATCTCTACTTTGTTAAGGCATACATGTTCTGATATTTTGTAAGACACAAATGTATCTTAACTTTGTTGGACACACAAGTTGCGACTCGCAACTTTTTACAGAGCCACAAATATGTTGCTGTTCAGCTGAGACAAAAAGATATTTCTCTCAGGTAAAATTTTAAAACAAGCCTCGTTTTCATTTAAAAACAAATTTAGGTTAAAGGTACATTATTTATACCAGCACCAGTGGATAAACGTATCCTCAATGCGAGTACATATTTGAATAAGATGAATATGAATACTTATGTATTGGTTTGCCTGCCAATGCGTATGAGTGTCTCAGTGCGTATGGGCGAGTGAGCGAAATGTCTCATACATTTCGAAATACATTATTATGACAGTGCCTAAAGGTAACCTTTAAAATGCAAAAACTCACTTTCGATCCTTGGGTATACAAGTGTGTGTGTTTGTGTGATTGTCTGTGATGGGGTAGAAAAGGATGGATTGTTATGTCAGTGTCAATGTCGCATTTCATGTTCCATTTAGCTGCCGTTGCTACTGCTACTGCTACTCCTCTTTGCCTCTTTGTATCCTTTGGTTTGCCAACAATAAATGAAAGATGTCATGTTTGTGTATTTGTATGAGTGATGAGTTACCTACATGTGTGCCGGTGTTAAAACGTCCTTAGGATTCTCTAGATGATACGGTTGAAACTCATACGTTTAAGTTGCTTTTGCATTACATTTCAATACACCACACTCGATATGCAAATTCATTTTGAGAAAATCGTATCTCAAGGAAATTGAAAATGGAAAAACACATCATCTATTGATGATTTATTTATTGGAGCACAAATGTGTGTGCGAATGCCATCTATGATCATGATACCTACTCCATTACACGTATCATCATTTTTTATTTTCTAACTGTATTTGAACACAACCAGATAATTGAAGGCATAAATCTACTGGGAGACGTTAGAATTTACCTGAAGATGTCACAAAAGTCATGGTTACATGGTTACCACATAAAACGCTTGCAAAGCATGTTGATAGATGACAAGTGTCATAGAGATATAATTGAGTTATAGGCGCAAATACTCAAACGTCTTTGTCATGGAACAGTTTAATTGGAAAATGTGGTTCACAAGTTGTACAAATTTTAATCCATTTTACAAACAATCAAATCCTTAAAAATGTGGATTGAAAGGGTCTGGTTTATATTAAAATTCACCAGTTTATTTAAATTGGTGAGGCTGTTGCATATAAAGTTAACAAAGTTGCAATACATTTGTATAAAAACTAATTGATATACACTTGAGTCTTAACAAAGTAGAGACACATGTTTATTTTAAAAATATAGAGGCACAGTTGTGTCTTATCAAGGTTAAGACACATGAGTATCATAACAAAGTTGTGGCACATTTGTATCTTAATACTAGTGAGATACATATGTGTCTTAACACAATTATGTATCTCAACAAAGTTGAGACAAATGTGTGTCTTGGAAAAAGTTGACACAATTGTGTATCTCAACAAAGTTGAGACACATGTGTGTCTTAACAAAGTTGATACACTTATGTGTCTTAACAAAGTTGAGAGAAATGGAATGAAACTCTTTTCCATTTAACATAAATCGGTCTATCTGTCAACTTGCGATTTTGCAAAATGCAAAATGCAAAATGCAAAAACATCAGTGACAAACAAAATACAACAGTTATAAAACACAAATAGATAAAAAGAAAATTTAAAAAAAAAGACTTAAAACTTCTAAATAGTGACGAAATAAAAGTTTTTATTGCCGTTTTCTTTATTTTCGTTCGTTTTATTCAAAATGCAACCCTGATCCCATAATTTTTTGAGAAAGAACAAAACATGGCAGAAATCTGACAGATCTGTCGAAATTTTGTCTGCAAATCCTTCTCCTCAAGTTTACACTATTCCATCCAAATATAAATTTTGTCACACCCAACGATTTCCCTAACAGTCTAACACGGCCTTAAGTTGACACAAATGTGTGGCTTTACAGAGTAAAGAGACACACATATGTGTCTTAACTAAGTTGAGACACATGTGACACATTGGGGCTTAACTAAGTTGAGACACATTGTGTATCTTAACTAAGTTGCGACACATGTGTGTCTTAACTAAGTTGAGGCACATATGTGTCTTAACACATTGTGTGTCTCAACTAAGTTGAAACACATTGTGTGTCTTAACTAAGTTGAGACACATTGTGTGTCTTAACTAAGTTGAGACACATTGTGTGTCTTAACTAAGTTGAGGCACATTGTGTGTCTTAACTAAGTTGAGACACATGTGTGTCTTAACTAAGTTGAAACACTTGTGCGTCCTAACTAAGTTGAAACACTTGTGTATCTTAACTAAGTTGCGACACATGTGTGTCTTAACTAAGTTGAAACACATTGTGTGTCTCAACTAAGTTGAAACACATTGTGTGTCTTAACTAAGTTGAGACACATTGTGTGTCTTAACTAAGTTGAGACATATTGTGTGTCTTAACTAAGTTGAGGCACATTGTGTGTCTTAACTAAGTTGAGACACATGTGTGTCTTAACTAAGTTGAGACACATGTGTGTCTTAACTAAGTTGAGACACATGTGTGTCTTAACTGAGTTGAAACACTTGTGCGTCCTAACTAAGTTGAAACACTTGTGCGTCCTAACTAAGTTGAGACACATGTGTGTCTTAACTAAGTTGAGACACATGTGTGTCTTAACTAAGTTGGGACACATGTGCGTCTCTACTGTCAATGTCGAAACACAGCTCTTGTTGAGACAATGCCACCAAATGTTTATCAACAATGTTGAGATGGAAATTTCTGTGAATTATTGCAGCAGTATTTACCCATTACCCATTTTTGCTGATATACTATATTATCTTTTAGTAATTAGTTTACTATAACTATTGAAGTGCTCATAAAAATGTCCAAGCTCTTAGTTTATTGTTTTGGCATCCATCCAATAGAAAAGTAAAAACGAAATCAAAAAACCTCATTAAATCTAAATGAAAGCCATCACGAAAATTGTATTCCCTAGCCGCATTTTGACATTGGCAACAAATAATGATGATATTGCTGTCGATGATAATGATAATGATGTTTGGGCTATAGATAGACCCAATTAAAGGTCAGGGGGATTCCCTAACAAAAAAAACTTTTTAGGAGAAGTGAGTATAGAAACAAATGAAATATTTGGCGCAAAATCGACAAAACCCAATAACGTAAAGAAAACAATTAAGGAAATTTAAGTTTGTAAATTATCAAATTGTTTACAAGATTTTTTTATACTTGAAGGAATCACTTATGTTGAGTGTGAGGCAACAAAACTTATGCTAACAAAATACTTTTTTAAATAAAGAAATATTCATAAAATAACAAACAAACAACGAAACCCCCTTCAATTTAGTCAAGTCTTCCTAAAATATCCTGCCACTGCTATCCGTACAACACAACCAACCAACCAGTCAGTCTTATATAATGGCCTCCCAAGATCCAGGCACCACGGAATTAGGATCGATGCCAGCAAGTCCAGTGCAAAGTAAAGACGAGGTAAGTTATTTTTTGTTCCACACAGAGAATTCCTGTTACCCAAATGTTTGTTTGTATCCTTTTTTGACAGTACGTTTTCTTTTTATGAAACATCCTTCCCTCCTTGCCTGTCTGTTTCTTGTTATCTATTTGTTTTGTAATTAAAAGTTTTGTTTGCAAATGCCGTTTGATGGCTTTTAGAGTATATTGCTGTATTTGGATTAAACCCAATTTTAGCTGCAGTTCTAAATCCTTTCTAGGATTTTTTTAGCATGACAACCAATTTTCTGCTTCCGCAAACTTTATTCACTTAAAATTTTATTTTTTTTCTATATTTACATAAATTTTTCTTTATTGAAGTATTTTGCCTTTAGTTTAAATATATTGAGTTTTAACACATTAATATATGAGTACACTGAAGAAATCCAGATAGTTCATCACAAATTTGTTTCTAAACAAATGATTAACACATTGAGATAAATTTGTATTTCAACAAAATTGAAACATATTTGTGCCTTAACGAAGTTGAGACACATTTGTAGCTTTACAATGTCGAGACCCATGTGTGTCTTATTAAAGCTGAGACACATGGGAATCTTGACAAATTTCAGACACACGTGGGTCTTGACAATATTTAGACATATATGTCCCTTGACATAGTTTAGACACATTTGTGTCTTCTCAATCCCGAAGAATCATTTGTAGTACTCAGTTCAGAACCGGTAAATTTTAGGTTATGACGGTCTTGCACGAAACGAGCGAGATGTGGCTTAACAAAGTTGAGACACATTTGTATCTTAACAAAGTTAAGACACACGAGTGTCTTTTCATAGTTGAGATACATGTGAATCTTGACAAATTTTAGACACATGTGGGTCTTGACAATTTTTAGATACATTTGTGCCTTAACAAACTTGAGACACATGTATGTCTGTACAAAATTAAGATACATTTTTGTCTTCAGGAAGTTAAACCAATTTCTGTCTATAAAATACAAATTTGAAAAAAAACACATGAGTCTCAGATTTATTATGTTAGACATTTATCGCAACTTTGTTAAGACACAGCTGTGTTTACACTTAGATAAGATACACATGTGTCAAAACTTGTTATGGCACACATGTGTCTCCATTCGATAAGACTCAAATGTATCTCTACTTTGTTAAGTCACATATGTGTCTCAAAGTTGTTAAGGCACAATTGTACCTCAACTTTGTGAAGACACAAATGTGTCTAAAATATGTCAAGGTACACATGTGTCTAAACATTGTCAAGACCCACGTGTGTCTAAAATATGTCAAGATTCCCATGAGTTTCAACTTTAATAAGACACACGTGGGACTCAACATTGTTGAGATACAAAAGTGTTTTAACTTCGTTAAGGCACAAATATGTTTCAACTTTGCTAAAATACAAATTTATCTCATTTGTATCTTAACAAAGTTGAGACACACAAGTGTCAATGTTTGTGACAATGTTTCGACACATTTGTGTCTTAACAATCTTGAGATACATGTGTGTCTGTACAAAATTAAGACATATTTTTGTCTTCACAAAGTTGAAGCCTATTTCTGTCTATAAAGTACAAATTTGAAACATATTTGTGTCTTAACAAATTTGAGACGCCTTTTTGCCGTTTAGGTCTTAAGACACACTCGAGTCATTGAAAGTTGCAACACATTTTTGTTGTGGCAGTTCAGACTCATATGTATTTCCGCAATGTTAAAAATCAAATTTGCTATCCATGTGTCTCATTAGAGTTGAGATTTATTTGAATCTAAGGAATGTTGAAACAATTGTTTCTCTCATTAGACTGTCGCATTATTACATTTAACTGACTCTTCTCAGAGTCAAGACTCTTTTGTTTTTTCCCAGCAGAAGATACTGTGTGTCCTGTCAATAGCGACTTTTCTAATTTGTTAAGTAATTAACTCTTATCAAATGATGACCCATTTTTCTTTTAGTGCATAAAGTTTGTTCATTACTCGAACAGCTAAATCCCTTCTCGGAAAATATCTATGTAGCTGTCATACCTTCTCTTTGAAAACACTTGCAACATCGCCATCATCTAATTATCCCCATCCATGTTGTAGCAACCATATAACCAACCATCATGATTCCTGCAACTAAATTAGTCAAAAAGGATGAAATGAAATTAGAATTTTGCGCCAACAACGAAAAATGAAAAACCAACTCCAAAAAGGATATACCCAAGGTGGCCGACCAATGCCAACAATATCAGCGATGAAAAGACCACATTGAGGACGACGTGTGAACATATATGGTGGTACAAGCGATGTCCATACACAGATACACTAACACAGCCGCATGCAATGCACAGGACCAACAGGACCAGGGCCATCAGCCACTTTGCTAATGAGGAACAAATAAAGTTTCACGTTGAGAAGAAAGACAGAAGGACCACCAAGTGCAAAGAAACATCATTGTTTGGGAAAGAAAGAAAAATGGAGGGAATAATTTGGAGAATTTTGAGGTCAGTTTGGATGCATTTTTGGCAATAAACCAAAAGGAATATTATGGTGCTAAGGAGTTATGGTGCTGCTGCACTGAAAAAAATTCAATAGAAATTATTTCGCAAATAAATTTCACAAGTAGAGACACATTGTTTTTCATTCTGTGAAAGGATACTAGATTGTTGCATTTTATTTAAAACACAAGCAACATTGTTCGGATACAAAAATTTTCCATGATTAGACACAAATATGTTTAATCTTCGCTTTGACACAAATGGGTTCATTCCTTGTTTGCATATTTAGTTAAAACACAAGTAACAGTGTTAGGATACAAAAATGTCTCATGTTAAGATACAAATGTGTTTAATCTTCGCTTAGACACAAATGCTTTCAATCCTTCTTTTTCTTCTTTCGCTTTTATACATTTAATATGTATAATCTTTATTTTTTAATTTTTTTATATTAGAAATCTTTTCGTAACATTTTCTTTCTAAAGAAATAAATGTGCCTATTCTTTGTTTATATACAAATGTGTCAATCTTTTGTTGAGAAACAGCGTGGCAGTGTTGAGATACAAATGAGTCTCATATTTATAATGTCGTACCGATGAATTTTTTGTTTAGACACAAATGTATCTGAGCGTTGTTTAGATTCAAATAGGCTTCATCATAAGCAAGTTTTTTCGACACAGCTTTCATTAAGACCCTTTTTCATAAAAATATTATTAATACAAAATCAGTTTCGTCTCATGAGTTTAATGTGAAAAATATGAGTTTGTGTCTTGAGGCATAATCCATGGCTGTGGGCAATGACTAATAATTTAGAAGTTTCATTGGAATATTTGAAACATAAGCTATAACTCCTTACCCGCAAATGTGAGTAAGTATCTAAAGAGATTGGACTCATGTGTGAGAATCTTACGAGTGAAACTCCATTTGACGCAGCAGTCAGGTGCGAATCATAAATTCGGTGAAAAATTGGTTGAGAATTTTGAGTCACAACTTTCTACTGTACAAAATGAGAATAGTCTCATGAGTTTAATGTGAAAAATATATGTTTGCCTCTCGACGCATAACAGTTACGTATGAGTTACGGACCATGTTCATGACTCATGACTCTTTTCTAAAAAACAATTAGTTGTGCTGCCAAACTGACTATAGTAAGAAATGACTTTGCACTCATGAGTCTGCTGTCTGAAATGTGTGTCGTCTCTTAACTAATGACTGTGAGAGATGAACTACGACTCATGGCTTAAAACAGAAAGATTTTTAGCTGTTTACTCATGCGCTTTGCAATGAAATGATTGAGAGGTGAGTTAAAACTCTTTTCTTGTGACATTCAGTTACAACTCACGGTTCATCTTTGTGGGTATTGACTGTGAGTTGTGAACCAGAAGTTATTGAACCCTTGGAAGCTGCGAGCTCATGACTCTGTTTTAAAACCAATTAGTTCTGATGCAGTAAGAAATGACTTTGTACTCATGAGTCTACTGTCTGAAATGTGTGTCGTCCCTTAACTAATGACAGTGAGAAATGAACTGCGACTCATGGCTCAAAGCAGAGAGATTTTTAGCTGTCTTTAGCTAATTGATAGGTGAGTTAAAACTCTTTTCTTGCGGCAGTCACACATTATTTTTCAATGCATTCGGCTACAACTCACAACTCAAGGTTTGTCTTTGTGAGTTATTGTTCGTGAGTTGTGAATTCGAACTTATTACGCCATTAGAAGCTGCAAGCCTATGACTCTTTTCTAAACACAATTAGTTGTTAAGCAAAGCTGACTATAGTAAGAAATGACTTCGGACTCATGAGTCTGCTATCTGAATGTGTGTCGACTCTTAACCTACGACTGTGCGATATAAACTGCGACTCATGGCTCAAAACAGAAAGATTTTTAGCTGTTTGCTCATGCGCTTTGCAATGAAATGATTGAGAGGTGACTTAAAACTATTTTCTTGTGACAGTCAGATATTATTTGTCAATGTATTCAGCTACAACTCACAACTCAATGTTCATCGCTGTGAGTTATTGATTGTGAGTTGTGAATTCGACCATATTACACCATTGTAAGCAGCGATCTCATGACTCTTTTCGAAAAACAATTAGTTCTGATGCAAATCTGACTGCAGTAAGAAATGACTTTGCACTCATGAGTCTGCTGTCTGAAATGTGTGTCGTCCCTTAACTAATGACTGTGAGAAATGAACTGTGATTCATGGCTCAAAACAGAGAGATTTTTAGCTGTTTGCTCATGCGCTTTGCATTGAAATGATTGTGAGGTGAGTTAAAACTCTTTTCTTGCAACAGTCAGATATTATTTTTCGACGGATTAGGCTACAACTCACAACTTTGGGTTGGTCTCTATGGGTTAAAGGTTGTGAGTTGTGAGAAATAGGTTTAGACTCATGAGTGTAATGCAAAAAATGTATTTCATGACTTGACTTTTGGTAGTGAAAAATAAGTTTCGACTGATGGCTCAGAATAATGTGTGTTGTAGTTGTATGCTATGAACAATAAGATGTGGAATGCATTGGTAAACATGGGCAGCAGTGAGATATGAGTTGTATATTATGACAAACTACTGGCTGCTGTAACTAATCCATTACCCTCTTGCTTGCTGAGATGAAAAATAAATCAGGCACTGTGCGTTGCATTAGACTGATCTGAGTTATGAGTTTATGGGCATAGGTCGATGCCGATTATGTTCGTGAGTATCATGGTGTATCATCACTCATGGTGTGTGGACTCAGAGTAGTTTAACAGTTCTTTTTTACTTTCTTCATTTTGTAATCTTTGTTATTTACTTCGGTTACATATAAATTTCCTTTTTCAATTACCTTAAAACAGTTTATTTTTTATGATTATTTAGTAATTTTTTCCCCCCATTCTCAATGCTCTCCCTACTCATTTTGTTTCCTGTTTGCAACGCTGAGTTGGCGTAATTTCCTTTCCCTCGATGTTTCCACAAAAAAGCGTGGGAAATTTAAAAAATTCCATAGTAATGCTAGTCATTTGAAAAAATTGACTTCATAACTTCCATTTTTCAATTTGCGTGAGAAAGAGCGAGAGAGAGAAAGAGAGCGAGCGCGATTGAGATAGAGCTAGTGAGAGCTTTAGTTATACTTTATTATTATAACTGTTATGGGTATTTGTATGGTTTCCGTTTCCGTTTCCTCTGCCATTGCTTTGCTTGACTTCACTTGACTTGGCTTTGGCCATTTAGTGTTTGTTTTTATTTTTACTTTTTGCCTATGCTATCATTTTTTGGCCTTTAGGCCATTAGAAACGATTTTGTGTGGGATTTTTCCCCAAAACTTATCTGAAATATTTACCAAAGTTTATTATTATTATTTGTTTGTTTGCACGTTTAGTTGATGATTTGATGATAATTCAGTAGAGAAAATGAAATCAAAGTGAATGCAAATTTTGTTTAAACAAAAACATAAAGTTCAATGTCGAACCTCCAAACTCAAATACATTAATAGAATATTGAATGTAATCAAAGAAAAACAAAAAATTGATATCCTTACAACAAACACTCAACATGAATTTGCTTTGTATCATTGGGTGAGAACTGCCATCTAAC
The DNA here is from genome assembly GCA_963931995.1 of Phaonia tiefii. Taxonomy (NCBI): domain Eukaryota; kingdom Metazoa; phylum Arthropoda; class Insecta; order Diptera; family Muscidae; genus Phaonia; species Phaonia tiefii. The sequence goes on along the minus strand of OZ008369.1, from coordinate 271,873,020 downwards.
GCTAATGTGGAATAATGGAAAATTCAAAATTTGAATGGATTATAATGGCTGGCAGCATTATAGATGATGATCCCTAAGATGTGGATAATGTCTGCCATGACTCGATGACAGTTTGTAAATACTCCCATTCATTGGAGAGTTATAATTTAATGATTCGACTAAGAATTCAATTGATTTGTTGATTATGTGATAATTTTATTTATTATTTAATTTAAAATTTATTAAATAATTAATTGAATAACTGATCATTTTATTTGATGATTATATGATTATATAATTATATGATTATATGATTATACGATTATATGATTATATGATTATATGATTATATGATTATATGATTATATGATTATATGATTATATGATTACATGATTACATGATTATATGATTATATGATTATATGGTTATATGATTATATGATTATATGATTATATGATTACATGATTACATGATTACATGATTATATAATTATATGATTATATGATTATACGATTATATGATTATATGATTATATGATTATATGATTATATGATTATATGATTACATGATTACATGATTATATGATTATATGATTATATGATTATACGATTATATGATTATATGATTATATGATTATATGATTATATGATTATATGATTATATGATTACATGATTACATGATTATATGATTATATGATTATATGGTTATATGATTATATGATTATATGATTATATGATTACATGATTACATGATTATATAATTATATGATTATATGATTATACGATTATATGATTATATGATTATATGATTATATGATTATATGATTACATGATTACATGATTATATGATTATATGATTATATGGTTATATGATTATATGATTATATGATTATATGATTACATGATTACATGATTATATGATTATATGATTATATGGTTATATGGTTATATGATTATATGATTATATGATTAAATGATTACATGTTATGTGATTATATGATTATATGATTATGTGATTATATGATTATATGATTACATGATTATATGATTATATGATTATATGATTATATGATTATATGATTATATGATTATATGATTATATGATTATATGATTATATGATTATATGATTATATGATTATATGAATATATGAGTGTAAGATTACATGATTACATGATTATATGATTAAATGATTACATGTTATGTGATTATATGATTATGTGATTATATGATTATATGATTACATGATTATATGATTATATGATTATATGATTATATGATTATATGATTATATGATTATATGATTATATGATTATATGATTATATGATTATATGATTATATGATTATATGATTATATGATTATATGATTATATGATTATATGATTATATGATTATATGATTATTTGATTATATGATTATATGATTATATGATTATATGATTATTTGATTATATGATTATATGATTATATGATTTTATGATTATATGATTATATGATTATATGATTATATGATTATATGATTACATGATTATATGATTATATGATTACATGATTACATGATTATATGATTATATGATTATATGATTTTATGATTGTATGATTACATGATTATATGAATATATGAGTGTAAGATTACATGATTACATGATTATATGATTAAATGATTACATGTTATGTGATTATATGATTATGTGATTATATGATTATATGATTATATGATTATATGATTATATGATTATATGATTATATGATTATATGATTATATGATTATATGATTGTATGATTATATGATTATATGATTATATGATTATATGATTATATGATTATATGATTATATGATTATATGATTTTATGATTATATGATTATATGATTATATGATTATATGATTATATGATTATATGATTATAAGATTATATGATTATATGATTATATGATTATAAGATTATATGATTGTATGATTATATGATTGTATGATTACATGATTACACGATTATATGATGACATGATTATATGATTACGTGATTATGTGATTATATGATAATATGATTATATGATTGTATGATTATATCAATATATGATTATATCATTGAATGATTATATGATTATATGATTATATGATTGTATGATTATATGATTATATGATTATATGATTATATGATTATATGATTGTATGACTACATGATTACATGATTATATGATTAAATGATTATATGATTACATGATTATATGATTACATGATTATATGATTATGTGATTATATGATTATATGATTATATGATTGTATGATTATATGATTATATGATTACACGATTAAATGATGACATAATTATATGATTACATTGATTATATGATTATAGTATTACATGACTATATGATTATATGATTATATGATTACATTATTATATGATTATATCATGTAAGTGTAAATATGATTTATGATTATATGATTATATGATTATAGGATTATATGATTATATGATTATATGATTATATGATTATATGATTATATGATTATATGATTATATGATTATATGATTATATGATTATATGATTATATGATTAAATGATTACATGATTATATGATTATATGATTATATGATTATATGATTATGTGATTATATGATAATATGATTACATGATTGTATGATTATATCAATATATGATTATATCATTGTATGATTATATGATTATAGTATTACATGACTATGATTATATGATTACATGATAATATTATTATATGATTGTATGACTACATGATTACATGATTATATGATTATATGCTTATATGATTATATGATTATATGATTATATGATTATATGATTATATGATAATATGATTATATGATTATATGATTATATGATTATATGATTGTATGACTACATGACTACATGATTCTATGATTATATGATTATATGATTATAAGATCATATGATTATGTGATTCTATGATTACATTATTATATGATTATATGATTGTATGATTATATGATTATAAGATTATATGATTATGTGATTACATGGTTACATGGTTATATGATTATATTATTTTATGATTATATGATTATATGATTTTATGATTATATGATTACATGATTATATATGATATGTGATAATATGATTATTTGTTAGTGTGATAACTTTAAAATTTTATAATGCGATAAATTGGCTTTTAGTTATACTAACCTGGTGGGAATTTTATTACTTGTTCCATTTATCAGTTAACAGGTTAATTGTTTGATATTAAGTATTTAATTTTTTTTATTAGATTCTTTAAATATTTGCTATTTTGATTTTATGGTTATTACTTGATTTTGTGATTATGTAGGTATCGGATTGTCCGGTTATTCGATTGTTATTGGTATGATTGATAGTTTTGTTATTTGAATATTTAAGAAATGTATTTTGATATTATTTGACTATTTGCTTCCTTAATTATTTGGTTATTTTAATTATTTCCTGATTATTCCGATTTTTTTCGATAATTTTCGTATATCGATAACCCTTATAACTACAAAATTGTGTACTTCTTACCAATAATCAGACCCTTTCCCATTTCTTGATCATCTTCAACATGTACTTCTCCTATAATTCTCGGAATTTCAATAGTTTCATTTGTTTCGAATACATTTTGTTTATTGTTACTTTATAATTTGGCACCGTTAAATACAATTCGGCACTTCATCAACCCTTGATCATCTCCAACTTTTTTTTTTTAAATTTGATTCCTTTAATAATTTTCAAAATTTGTTCAATTGCAATTGCTTTTTGTTTATCGATAAAAATTTTTATCAGGAAATATTATACCTTTCAATAAAATCTATCGTTTTTTCGTCTACTGATCATCTTGTATTTTTTATTTTTTCGGTATTATTTATAATTCGATTAAAGTTTGTTTGTCTACCGACCTTTATTACCATAAAACTCTTAAAAATGTTCAAAAATCCGCTCTTTTTCGTCTTAGTTCGGCTTCTGTGACATTTCGATAGTTTCGTTTGCTTCAATTATGTTTTGTTTATCGATAAACTTACAACTTCGTTATTTGTTCAATTACAATTCAGCATTTAATCATCATTTAATTGTCTTGAAATTTGTTTATACTTCGATTTCTTTGATAATTTCGATAATATCGTGAATTTTTGATTGTATTATGTTTATCGATAACAATCGCTAATTATAAATTGTTGTGTTTTCAACTAAATTCGTCGTTTTGTCATCTCCTGAACTCCTCCGGATCTCCTGATCTTTCCTACAACTTTTTCTTATCTTCGATTTTATCGATAAATTCGTTTATTTCGATTTAATTTTGCTAATCGATAACTTTTATTGCCACAAAAATTTGGGCATTTTTAATAAATTCGTCTTTTCATTATAGTAATTTATTGTCATCTTCGATTTCTTTGACATTTCAATTGTTTCGTTTATTTTGTTTCGTTAATTATCGAGATCCATAATTTGCCATTTTCCTCCAGAATTCAGAATTTCATCACCGCTTGAGTGTTTTCAACTTGTTTGTATTTTGATTAAGTGTTATTTATCGATAACATTTACTATCAGGATATATTGTTCTGTTAAAATCCTTCGTTTTATCATCTTTCTATCTGTTTTTTTTTTAATTAATATTTCTTTTACTTTTTATAAAATTCCTTTGTTATCGATATCCTGTAATACTTTAGGTAGGTAACTTTAAACCTATAAACAGAATACGACTGGATTATTTTGCACTTTTTCTTTTTTTTTGGAAAATTTCGATAATTTGTTTAATTTTAATTGAATTTTATTTATCGATAGTATTTCTTATTAAGAAATATTTTGATTTTTAACAGAATCAAATTCAAACGTTTCTAACTCAATAATTTTTAAATTTCGATTGATTTTTGTTATCGATATCTTATAATACTTCACCACTTAATATGTTTCAACCGAATATGGCATTCGATTATTTTAAATTTATTCTTATCTCCAACTTTTTTATAGTTTCGATAATTTCTTTAAATTTAATTGATTTTTGTTTATCGAAATTTATTTGTCGATACCATATGATGTCAAGAAATATTGTAATTCAAGATTTTATTATCTTTAACCTTTACCTAACTTTGAGTTTTTCAGTAATTTCGATAATTCTTTGAATTTCAATTAATTTTTGTTATCGATATCTTATAATGCTTTACAATTTGGAAACTTTAAATTTAATACGACTTTTGATTTCTTTCCACTTTTTCTTGTTTTTGGATTTTTTCGAATTTCCATAATACTTTGAATTTCGATTAATTTTTGTTATCGATATCTTATAATACTTTATAATTTTGTAACTTTCAACTGAATACGACTCGTGATTATTTTCAAGTTTTTGTTATTTTGATTTTTTTAGGATAATTATAATTTGTTTAATTTTGATTGCATTTTAGTTATCGATAGCATTTCTTATCAGGAAATATTGTAATTTTTAAAAGAATCCTACAATCGTTTTAGCATTTTTTATAATTTTGATAAGTTTTTTAATTTCGATTAATTTTTATTATCGATATCTTACAATACTTCATCATTTAGTAACTTTGAACCGAATAGGGCATTTGATTATTTTCAATTCACTCCTATTTTAAATTTTTTTGGAAGTTTCGATAATTTCTTTAAATTTGAATGATATTTTTTTATGGAAATTTTTGAATCGATAACATTTGTTATCAAAAAATATTGTACTTTTTAATAAAATTCAAGATTTTATTATCTTTACCTTTTACCTAACTTTGATTTTTCCAAAAATGTCGATAATTCTTTGAATTTCAATTAATTTTTTTTATCGATACCTTATAATACTTTATAAGTTTGAAACTTTAAATTGAATACGACTTTTGATTTCTTTCCACTTTTTCTTATTTTTCGATTTTTTCGAGTTTCCATTAATACTTTGAATTTCGATTAATTTTTGTTATCGATATCTTATAATACTTAATAATTTGGTAACTTTAAACCGAATACGATTCGTGATTATTTTCCACTTTTTCTTATTTTGGTTTTATTTAGGATAATTATAATTTGTTTAATTTTGATTGCATTTTATTTATCGATAACATTTGTTATCAAGAAATATTGTACGTTTTAACAGAATCTTTCAATCGTTTTATCATCTTTAATCTTTTCTAATTTGAAAATTTCTATTATACATTTGCTTTCGATTAATTTTTGTTACTTTATTGTAGTTTATTTTTTTTTTTTAATTCGATTATCGATCCTTTAATACTTCTTAATCGATATCCTTTAATACTTCTTAATTTGGTATATGACATTTCATCATCTCCTGATAGTTTTCAACCGTTTGTTAACTTTGATTTTTGAGATAATTTTCATGATTTCGTTTAAATTTTGTGTTATCGATACCACAAAATTTAAATCAAATCCATTTTCGTGCCACCTTTTCGATCATCTTCCTTATCGGTGGCATCTTTAAACCCAACACAAACACACATTCCCATTGGTAATACAGCTTATGATGATGGTCGTCTTAATGGCGTTATTGATGTTGATGATAATGATGACATTGTTGTTGTGTTACAAGTCCTTTATGATAATATTAACAAATAACTGACTATACTACTGTTCTGTACTACATATTTACTTATACTTATATATATATATATAAATAGTTAAGTCATCTTGATTATGCCTGTAATAAAATGTTACCCAGATATGGTAAACATTTGCAAAACAAACAAACGGCACAACCACCATCAGTATCAGCACCACATCAGCATAATTTGCCAAGGAATGGCAGTGGATATCTTCCTTACAACAACAATAGCAACGGCAGGAATATGATGAAATCCTCTACTTCGCCTGCTTTAACAACAATATCAGCTTATAACATAAAGGCTGATAATCCCAATGACGATGTGGAAAGTGAAGACTGTGGCAGTTATGTTATAAACCATGATGATGGTAATGATATTGGCCAAGGTAATGTTGGCCATTACGAGTATAAGGCGGCACAGTCGGTCTCTCGTGGCGGCTCGCTAGACTCTGATTTGACTGAAGGCAGGCACTGTGATTTGTTTCGTGAGGGGCATCAACAGCAGCAGCAGCAGCAGCATCAATATCCACAGTATCCTGCTGCCACGTCACATCATCATCATCATCCACATTACGGTAAACAAATCAGAATTAATTCAGCAAATACTGCAAGAATGAATGGTGAAGAGCCTTTTGTTAAGGCATTAAGGACAACAGCAGGACTGGCAACAGCTGGTGTGGGTGTTGGAGTAGGAGTAGGAGTAGGAGTTCGAGGTGTAGATCCTCAAATTGCCGTAACAAGAGGCAGCCTATCAGCGATGACTACCCTGGGTAGCAGTAATCAAATTGAAGTATCATCCTCTTCCATAGATTCGCACAATGTGGCAAGGAATTCATTACATCATAACATTTACAATAATGACTCATTCGAGAGTCATTTAACAAATGACTATAACCTAACAGCCTCCTCATCTACCTATCTGATGGACACTACAGATGTGGCACAAGTGCAGAGCTATATGGTACCCCTTGATATACCGACGCCACCACCCCAGCCGCATGTGCCCCATAATCTGGCCAAACAGCGTCAGTGCCAGTGTGAGAATATTGGCAGCCAACAGGGCCATTTTAACCAGGTAACTCATCAACATCATCAGCAGCACCAGCAGCAGCAGCAATATCATCATATCAATTGCCTGGCATCAGCCACTTCAGCAACATCATTGCTGAAAGATAATGTTAAGCATTTGGCCAATGGTTTAGGCCATCATCATCCGCAACAGCAGCCGCATCAACCGGCAAATGGTCTTAATTATAAATTACACGACCAGCACCCACACCAGCACCTGCATGCTGGTCATCATAATAACCCTCAACATGGTTACGGAAAAATGCAGTCGCCTCTCACTGGCATGCATCCTTCCCAAATGCAACATTCTTTGAATGCAAGGCCACGTACAGCATTTCAACATATGGCCGATAAAACCTACGTGAAGGTAAGGCAACTGCAACCTTACCCCCCTTACCCAAAATCGCCCGCCTCTCTTTCCCTTAACCCTTAAGTCATCATCATTAAAATTTCAATTATTTCTTGATTCGGCTGCCAGCAATCTGGGTAATTGCTCTGCTTCACTTCCCATTCTAATCAATTAATTGTATCTATTACCACAAACAACATTTTCGTTTTTGGGCAGATGGGGGCGTTACCATAAATGTTTAACAAATTCCCTAATTTATTATGGGATTACCAAGCATCCCCCCCTTGCCACCAAGGCATTGTTGGACTGATTTCGCTGCCCCCCCCCCCCCCCCTCCCCAGCCTTTTCGTGGTCCTATCCTTGTCTTCTCTCTGTTATGTCTACTGGGTACAATTTTAATTTGATTAATTGGTGGGCAGAGCAAATCTTTGCATATTTATTGCAGCAATTTTATATGTGTATAATTTATATTATTAATTTTATTTAATGCATTTACGTGTAAGTGCTAATTGTTGTACATAAATTATAATACACTTAAATCACAGCCCAAAGGACGACGACGACAACGAAGGAGGCCATGTGGGACCCCCAAGGGAGTCACAGTTGAATGTTTTAATTTAAGTATTGAAGTAAATTGAAGCGAATTTAGTATAAAAGACATTTTACAATTAACTTGCAACTCTAACCGGAGAAAACATGATCTCTTAGCCTAAAGGAAATTACAACTTTGAAAATAACGAGGATCTAAAATAACAAAATTTGAGAAAAAATTCTCTCTTGTACTAAATATAAAGGATATTCACTAAATTGAGGCCATGAATAACCTTAAAAAGGCAGTTTTGGTACAAAAGGTACACTTTTCTTTTTAAAGTTAATTTTAAATTTAAATAAATTTCGTAAGGCAACATTTTTTTTATAGAAAATATTACCTTTAAAATGTTTCTTATTTCCAAGTTTTTCAAATCCCATCTTTTCTTATACAACATCTAACACAAGCTAACTTTTCGTAAGACCCATACTAAGTTTAACATTTCGCGCGAAACATACACAAAAATGCCTGCGAAAGATCGACGTAATATTTCCCCTGGTGTAGGATAGGTAAGTTCTTTGCAACAAATACGAGTATCAGCAACATGTATCGGGCAACATTTTAATGTTTCTAAGAAAACTGTAACGACCAATCAAATTGTGGCGAGTTATGTTCAATGTTGTGTGGCAAGTATTATTTCATTAGGTGGTGATTTTTGTATGTAGTAGAGTTTTACGCCGATTGTTTCTGCTTTTGCGGCTTCGTCGGAAGGACCTAAGAAAGCCGGCGGCGGCGGCGACTTGGTCGACTAACCTGGCGGCGGCTATAAGCGGCGGCTAACGGCGGCAAGGCCTTTAATATTACAACCGTTTTCAATGGGGGACCCAATCTAATGTGATTATCTCTTTGAAAATATTTACATATACGAGGGCGAATCAATAAGTCCGTGACTTTTGAATGAAACACAGTTTTTTTTTGGAAAAAAAAATTTTTTTTCATCATAATCTCCTTTTAGCTCAATACACTAAGTCCAACGTTTCTCCAATTTTTGTATACCTTCCAAAAAAAAAGGATTTTTCGAGGTCCATAAAATAAACAGTTGTTTGATCAATAATTTCATCGTTGCTGCTAAATCTCTTTCCACCGAGCCACTTCTTTAGGTTTGGAAATAGGAAATACTCACTGGGGGCTAAATCCGGAGAATATGGCGGATGAGGTACCAATTCGTAGCCCAATTCATGGAGTTTTTCCATTGAGACTACACACGTGTGCACCCGCACGTTTATGGTCAATCGAGAGCAAACGCGGCATCCTGCAAGATGGATGCTTTCTTAAACCCAACTGATCATTTAAAATCGAATCGACACAGTCATATGAAATACATTTGACATCAACAACCTCATGCACTTTTACTCTTCGATCGGCCAACACACCATATCGTGGATTTTTTCGACATTTTCGGGTGTATTGACCTCAATTGGGCGTCCAGAACGTTCAGCGTCATTTGTACTTGTGCGACCACAACGAAAGTCAGTAAACCACTTTTTTACCATTGAAATCGATGGTGCACAGTCCCCATAGTATTTATCAAGCTTTGCCTTGGTTTGATTGACGTTTTTTTTCGCAAAAATTAATGAAAATTAATGTTTAATGAGAACTCGAAATTCACTTTTTTCCAATTAAAAAAAAATACACCACGTTGTATGTTTTGAACAGCTGTTAAACGCAATGTAAATGACGGAACTTGCTCAACATTTGACAGTAGTCAATTAACAGGTGGTATTTGATGCGAGCAGTGTTGCATTTCATATAACTACGAGCGAAGTTCGAAAAGTCGCGGACTTATTGATACGCCATCGTATTAATGCCTTCATTTGGGTTGATATTCGTATTAGTGACCACTGTCGTCAGAGAGAAGTTTGAAATGAGTCTCGTTCTTTTTGCGGACGTTTATCTGCACCACAAAATTCGATGAAGTACCGCAATGAGACTTTAATGTGTACAAAATTCGACATAAATAATATAAGAAAGAGTTAAGATCTTCAAAAAGTTCTTCTTGGAAACATTTCAGCGAAGGCACTGAAAACGCGGCTAAGGTTTCCAGACTGCGCAAAGTCCTCTCGACGACTCTCACATCTTTAGGATATCTGAAGGAACAAACCGGGCGATGGACGATTTCGAATGACGAATCGGTAGACATCCTGCTTAAGGTACACTTGCTAGGAAACTGACACGAAGACATAAGGCCGTGTTCACTGAAAAACCACGTCATCTCCTAGGATGCGGGAAATATCGTGACAAAATAAACACTACACTAGGCAAAAGGAAGTTTTAAGTCCTACAAATCACCTACCATCTGAAACTTTATATAAGCTGTATCAAGCTATCCTATATTACCTTTATATAAAGAAAATCCAAATTCCGAAACCATCCCATATTAGTCCAAAAGTCGTTAGACCAAACAATCTCTCACATTTTCTGCTGAAGGCATTGGATGGGATGATTGACTCATAACTGTGAACGATGATATACGAGTAGGTGCTTCTCAGCTGTCCGCATGCCAATCACTTTTACAACAAAGGCAAATCTACGGAAACAGCTCTGCATCATACATGAAGGAATACATTCTTGCCGCATTTGTCGCTATAGAAGGTGCCTTTCACAACATCTTTCCGGGGCCGATAAAATCAGCTGTATCGGACCAGCGACTCATTAATTTGATACATGGATTGCGTACGCTGATGCGCATAACCTCGTTCCTGTGTCACACGACTTTAACTGGAAGTGTGATATAGGGACACTCGAAGCGGAAGTCCTATCTCCACTTCTCTGGAATTTAGCACAGGATAGTATTTTAGCCGGCGGTGGTGCAATGGTTAGTGTGCGCGCCTCTTATACCTGAGATCCTGGGTTCTAACCCTGCTCTGACCACCTTAAATTTCTTTCGGCGGCGGTCACCTCGCATAGTGATGGCGACACTATCGAGTATTTAGTCATGAAAAAGCTTCTCAAAAATACCGTTCGGAATCGGTGTAAAACTGTAGGTCCCAATCAGTGAGTGAAAACTGGAAAGCGCACAGCTCAGTGATTGTGAGAAGCTGTCCCCGGTACCTTCATGGGATGTAATGGGAAACCATAAATAAAAAAAAATATTACATTTCTCTTTTCATGAAGTTTTCCATGACTTTTTCACAGAGATGTCTCAGCGATGACGCGTTGACCTCGGATTTGAGCTCAGGAATTGTTTGTGGTTTATTCATATAAACCCGAGATTTCACAAAACTCCAAAGAAAAAAATCGCACGGCGTTAAATCGCATGATCTTGGTAGCCCGCTGACATCAGAAATTCTTAAGATAATTTGTTCTGGAAATAGTTGCTCCAGTGAATCGATTGTTTCATGTACGGTGTGACAGGTGGCTCCATCTTCCTGAATCCACATATCGTCCAGATCTATGCAGTCCAGTTGAGTCCTCAAGAACTCCGTTATCATGTTCCTGTAACGACTGCCGTTCACAGTCACTTAAATGTTGGCCTCATCTTTAAAAAAAAGTAAGGCTCAATCACGCCGCCTGACCAAAATCCCCACAAGACAGTTGCTCGCTGTGGGTGCAATTTTTTTCTCGTGGTTTGCAGTATTTTATTTGACAATAAGGCTGTTTTTTTATTCCATTAAGCTATCGCCACTTACGACTTTCCAAATAAAACGATCCACACTTAATACTACGAAATGTGGCAACATTTTCTGTAATGGGTGAAAAAAAATTCGATATGGCTACACGTGCCAACACATTGCCAACAAATACATGGTAGCAGCACATGTTGTTGTGGTTGTAAGCAGCAACAACAGACATTTTATTTTCGTTCATTCGTTTCAGTTTCCAAACTCTACACAAATATATACCAACAATACAAGAATACAAGCAAGTATAAAATCAAAATACATGTGATTTTGACAAATGAATCGAGCCAACACCTGTTTAAACTACTATACCTGATAGATTATTTCACCATGTTCAATATGTATAACATTTAGCGCTCGTTGTTTTGAACATTTTATTTCCAATTTTGTTTTCAATCGCAAATAAAAATCTATCCTTCAAATTTAGAGATATAAAAGTACACGTAGTCTTCCATTAAATAAAATAATTTTAATGAACTTGAAATGTGTAAGCCATTTTGCAAATTTCTGCTTTTGAGTCTCTCCTTGATAACATTTTCATTCACAAGAGGTTCGCACAAGATTAAGTAGAGCGGAAATCGTACGAAACCAGACGCAGAGGAAGCTGGACATCGGAAAGCTGCAATTACCAGAGGTAGCCACAGCCTACTCAAGGAAGCTCTCGCAACTTTTGGCACAGAACCCACCCCCTCCCGATGCCGATCCTGATGCGCAGTGGAAACCCATTTCAGACTATTCGCAATAAACCGTGGTACGATGAAGAGTGTCGCATAGAAAATGACGAAAAGAACGCTGAACGTATGGTAATGCTTCAGTCAATTGCAACGCGAGCTGCAACTGAGCGGTATAGGGAGAAGAGAAAGGAGGTAAACCGTCTCTTTAGGCGTAAGAAATGGCAGTGGAGAAAGCGCGAGAGTAAGAAAATTGAGACATACAGAAGGAAGAACGAAGCCCGAAAATTCTACCAAAAAGTTAAAAACGGAACTAATGGGCATGGTTCAGGGCCCCCCTTCTGTAAAGACAAGGACGGAAATCTCGTCGCAGATGTGCAGAGCATGTTGGGAATATGGAGAGAGCATTTCTCCGCGCTACTAGTACTATGCAATGAATGCATGCCCGGCGATTGGAGTCTCAGTGGACTATGTCCCATATTTAAAAAAGGTGACCCGAGTATCTGTGCCAACTACCGTGGAATAAGCCTTTTATCCATAGCATATAAGGTACTGTCAAGAATAATGTGCGAAAGACTAAAACCAATTATCGCTGACCTGATTGGACCATACCAGTGTGGCTTTAGGCCTGGAAAATCGACAACTAACCAGATTTTCACGCTACGCCAAATCCTGGAGAAGACACACGAAAAACAAGTCGACACCTATCATCTATTTATCGATTATAAAGCGGCCTTCGATAGTCCGATACGAGAGAAACTCTATGAAGCAATGTCTCAGCTTGGTATTCCTGCAAAACTCATACGCCTTTGCAGGATGACCTTGACGAACACCAAATCCGCAGTGAAAGTTGGTAAGGATCTTACCGAACCTTTCGAAACTAAGCGAGGCCTCAGGTAAGGCGACACCCTATCGTGCGATCTCTTTAACATCTTAATGGAGATCATTATGAGAAAAGCTGCAGTCAACATGAATACAACCATCAGCAGCAAAAGTCACATGCTGCTCGCGTATGCTGATGATATAGATTTCATTGGGCGCACAATTAGAGAAGTTACTGCGGTTTTTTCGAGAATTGAGGAGGAGTCAGCAAAAGTGGGTCTGACGGTAAATGAGGACAAGACAAAATTAATGGTTTCAACGAACAGGGCCTCCACGCGATTAGACCAAAGTGTGAACGTTGATAACCGTTATAATTTCGAGGTAGTGGACGAATTTATATACCTCGGATCTGCCGTGAACAAAAACAACAACGTCAGCCTTGAGATCAAGCGGAGAATTGTGCTTGCGAATAGATGTTATTTTGGGCTAAGCAAGCACTTTAGAGATAAAGCCCTCTCTCGAGTAACAAAAGTCCAGCTGTACCAGACTCTCATTCAACCTGTCTTGCTTTATGGCGCAGAATCCTGGGTCCTATCGCAAGCAGACGAAACATCTGTAGGAGTCTTCGAGAGAAAAATACTCCGAAAAATGTATGGCCCTATAGTGCACAACGGCGAGTATCGGCGACGCATGAATCATGAGCTGTATGAGCTTTATCCTGACATTGACATAGTTAAGCGGATAAAAATAAGGCGATTGCGCTGGCTAGGCCATGTCAGTAGAATGGATGAAGATGAACCAGCGCGAAGGCTTGAGGAAAAATAGGAAGACCAAGACTCCGCTAGAGGGATCAGGTTGACGAATCCCTGCGTACACTTGGTATTGCCAACTGGAGAAATAAATCAAAAGATCGAACTGGTTGGCGAAATATGTTATCTTCGTTTTGTAAGGTTCCTGACCCCCCGGGGTTGTCCGAGACCGGATAAGGAAGTAAGTAAGTCCCGTACAAATTAAGCTATAATTAACTTTAAAAAAAAAAATAAATAATTTCCCATTACATCCCATGAAGGGACCGGGGAGAACTTCTCACAATCACTGAGCTGTACGCTTTCCAGTTTTCACTCACTGATTGGGACCTACAGTTTTACACCGATTCCGAACGGTATTTTGAGAAGGTTTTTCATGGCTATATACTCGATAGTGTCGCCGTCACTATGCGAGGTGACCGCCGCCGAAAGAAATTTGAAGGTGGTCAGAGCAGGAATCGAACCCAGGATCTGAAGTACAAGAGGCGCGCACACTACCCATTGCACCACCGACGGCCACATAATTAACTTTAGCGGGGTAAAAAAACACACTTAATTTTGTGTATTCAAGAAGCCATTCAGATGGAAATACGCTTCGTCGGAGAAGATGACTTATTTTTTAAAAATGGAAATTGACTTCACTTTGCTCCATTACCCATTGAACGAATTTTTGTAATAAGTTATCACAATTGTAACGCGTCATTCTTTCGTAAAGCGCTACATTTTTAATACTCGGAATAAACTTATGTGACAGCTGTAAAATTACAGAGTTGCCACTTGCACAAAAAAATAATGACACTAAATTTAAAAAGTGCAATCTTATTGAGACACCCTTTATTTGCAATTTTTTATAGTAAAAAAATATTGGAGTTTTTAGGAATTTTCTTTTTTAGAAATTTTTAGGAGTTTTTAGAAATATTGAAAAAGATTGCAGTGTTTGTATAAGACTTATTATGTCATTTACTTATACAAGTATTCAATAAAACTGTTGTGGATTTTTATGAGGTATGTATTTACATTGTCTTAACTTTCCAGTCTTATCTGCTTT
The DNA here is from genome assembly GCA_963931995.1 of Phaonia tiefii. Taxonomy (NCBI): domain Eukaryota; kingdom Metazoa; phylum Arthropoda; class Insecta; order Diptera; family Muscidae; genus Phaonia; species Phaonia tiefii. The sequence goes on along the minus strand of OZ008369.1, from coordinate 271,857,502 downwards.
GTGTTGAAAACTTTTCCTGGTCTCCCACCTTATGGAAACGTGATATTATTTATATGTGTCTGTAGCATTTATCTCCACTCCGTAGAGCTTCACTGAATACAAACAATATCTAAATATTGCTCAATCATGTCATGCGACGAGTACAAACAATATGGTTGTCTGTTTGTATTTTCTTCGAATTCGAAGTCGAAACAATTGCGCATGCGCAACTTGTTTTAGCCAGAGTAGCAGCAGCAGCAGCAAAGCACTTTGTTGCTTATAAAGAGACCGGTGTGGTGGCAAACCACGCAATTGCAATTTCTTGGTTTATACGTGATTGGTATGAACAATGTTAGCTTTGTTAGCAATGAAGATGATTACGATGATAGTGATAATGATGATGGAGATGATAATGATATTAGTAGTGTTTCGGCTGATGATAATGATGATGTTGTTAATGATGACCACAATTGTTAAATATTTAAACTCCGGACGAAAGTAATAGATAAGTATGTACGTGCAATTGTTTGCAATTTCGACTCTTAGCCGGATTACGGACAATTTATAGCAATGGGCGAAAGTACTAGATTAGTTAAGGGGTTTACCCAACTCGTTTCATTGTGGTGATGGTTTCGGGAAGTTTTATAAACCTTCACCATTGGCAAGCAATAGAGTTCACTTCAAATTGCATAAATATGATGCAATGCAGCAACAATGAATTGAATGCCTAGCTGGTTGTATCTGGCATGGCTGACGGGGGAAGGCAAGTAGACAACCAGCAACAGCAGCAACATCTAGTAGTAGTACGAGTATGAAAGTTGTACTACATTCAATATCCATAAAGCCAATAGTATTATGGTTGCCAGTGAGTCTATATACGTTAGCAGTTATGTATTTAAGTTGCGAATTTTATGTAATTTTTTACCACGTCTCTCTTTACCTCTCCCTATTTTTCAGTGCCCCTTTTGCTGCCGAATGTTTGTTGTCCGCTGTTGTACGAGTATTGGCAATATGGTCTATTCATGTTGTCCATTAAAGCCGATATAGGTGAAGTGGGTTTAATTGAGATTATAAAATTTTCCATGATGACTCCTTTTTTTTTGAATATTTTTGGTGGCTGTCGTCCGTTCTTTAGTTTGCTGTTATTGTCCCCATATGACTTTAACGAAATTTTATTGAAGTGGCTTTTAATGTAAACCAAATTGTTGAAAATTGAATGTTACCACCGGCCATCGATATACGACTACACATGATTTATTTTTACTGCAAGGGATTTCCAAAAAAAAAAACAAAATCTCGGCAACATTTTCCTTTAAATCTGCAGCAGATTTCAAAACGAATCCCCACAATTTGGTGCGATTAAATTTGAATACTTTTTTTTGAAAAAAAAAAGAAAAACGTAGTTTGTAGGCCAAGGCCTTTTGTGGGCAAGTGTATGATATCCGAGATAAACTTTAATAGAAACGACTCAAATTAAATCGATAACTCAGCTTAAGTAGGAAATTTGTGTCGGCACAAATATAATGACGTTGATGTTTATTGTCCGCCCTTCTTGATACCAAATAACAATGTAATCGAAGTTGTTCGCATCACTATCATGTTTACACAATTTATTTCTCAGGAATGGCAAGTCTGTGATTCGCTTAAAATAATTTGCATGAACAACGACCTTTATGATTAATACAAGCCTTTATCGCTTGGTTATCCTCGATGTCGATCGAAAGCTTTCGTTTGCATCATAATATGTATGTCGAACAGAAACGTTCAAAGAAATAGATAACTAAACGAGTTATCGAAAATCGATATGTATATTTTTATGATTTAGTATGAATTTGAGTTTATCGTTAAGACCTAAAGGAGGGAACAGTTACATTTTATATCAAAATTTCACAATATGTGTTTAAAAAATTAATTTTTTTGGGACACTTAAAAATTCAATGTTGTATAAATAGGTACACAATTTTTGTGAACTATTCCCAGTGTAAAACTTAACCAATTTCTTATAAATATGAACTTAATCGTCAAGCCAAATTGATGGGAACAGTTTTATTACATGAAATTAAACACAAACTGAATATCATTAAACAAATATGTGTGGGTAGTTAAACTTAATAGCAAATATTTGAAAATATTAAATAGAAAGCAAATTAATTTTGTAATTTCTCTTAAAAACAAATGGGAACAGTTTCAAAAAAACTGTTCCTAATATCAAATTATTGTTGCTAAACATAACTATGAACTACACAATTTATTATGAATTTGACTTTATCGTTATGACCTAAAAGTGGGAACAGTTAAGTTTTATATCAAAATTCAATGTTGTACAAATGGGAATAGATTTTTTAACTGTTCCTAGTGTAAAAGCGGAGCAAAATGAGTCCCTTTAAACAATTTATTATAAATATAGCCGTAATCGTTAAGCCGTTAATTGATGGGAACCGTTTTGCTTCACAAATTTACGCATTAACTGAAAATCAGTAAACTAAGATGAGTGGAGACACTACAGTTTAATATCAAATAATTTAAAATATTAAATGAAATGAAATATAATATAAATTTTTACTGTACTGTAAATCTGTTTCTAGGATCAAATATACATATGTTCAACATAACTATGGACTACATAATGCATTTTCTTAAACAATTTCTTATGAATTTAACTTTATCGTTGAGATGTAAAGGTGGGAACAGTTTAATTTTATAACAAAATTCCAAAATATTTTAAAAATAATACATTTTCATTCGTTGTACTGGTGCTGCATAAATGGGAACAGTTTTTGAGAACTATTCTTATTATGATTGTAACTTCATCGCCAAAACCTAAAGGTGGGAACAGTTTAGTTATATAGAAAAATTTCAGAATATTTAAAAACTAATAAATTTGGATGTGGTGAATTATAAATTCAGTGCTTCTCAAATGGGTGTAAAAATTAATGTATATAATATATTTGTGATGTACAGAATAAATCTGCTAAAACAATTTGTTATATACGTGGACTTTATCGTTAGAACAAATTGATGGGAACAGTTGTATTGCACAAATATACAGATGAAGTGGATGTAATTAAGCCAATAGGCTGGGAACAATTTAGTTGTATTGAAACTCAAAAATCTTGCAAATATATTAATTTGTTATATAAATGTGAACAATAGTTGTGATCTGTTCCCAGTGCAGTTATTATGCTGTTAAATATGAATATTAAATGCTGAATGAATCTTCATACAAAATTTTTCACAAATGTTACATCGTTACACATTTTTAAACAGTTTAGTTTTAAGCAGGCTGGGAACAGTTTAATTTTACTGACTAATCCACAAAATTTAATAGAAAATACCAGACACTAGGACGACAACCTTCTATTTATAGATTAATAATAATAATTCCACTTTTTATTAATAACAATTTCAATTTCTCCCCCTCATCCCCGTTTAGAGTCTTGTCTATTCCCCACAAAAATTACGAAAAGTTCGTATTATCCTTGGCATTCTCGGGGGTATACTTATCTTGGCCCTCTTAGCCACAGCCCTCTACTTTATCATCAATGGCGGTTCGGAGACAACGATTAAGGATGAATCAAGTCCCAACAATGGTATACACTTGGAGGATATACTACAGGGTAAGCTGTTATCGCGTCCATTCAATGGCAGTTGGTCGACGGGACAAAATATCCTTTATAAGGAGGACAATGTAAGTTGTTGTCAACATGTTGCTGCGGGGTTATAAGAGTTAAATCAAAATGCTACATTTAAAGTATTTTCAAAATTTACAGGTTATCATGGAAATAAATGTGAAGACGAAGCAAAAGACTCGTTTAATGGTGGATGAAGTTGTAAGTTAATGGAAGGAAGCAAAAGGAAAAGGAGATAAATCACATAATTGCTGAGATTGAAAGGAGCTCAAGATCTAAGAATATCAGAAATGAATTGAGAAAATAAAGAGAAATGAAGAATCCATAATAAAAAGGCCTTTAAAAGATCCTTTGCCAGTAGATCTACAGCATTTAAGACGAAATTTAAAAAATATGAATACAAATTCTATTTGAAATTTATAATACGTCATTTGAAATTTAAAAATTACATTTGGAATTTGAAATACATAAAAAGCATTTCAAAAGACATCAAATGAAACACATTATTTGAATTTCAAATGACATCAATTGAAATTGAAGAAACAAAAATTAAATTTTGAAACACATCAATTGATATTTAAGAAACATCAGTTGAAATTTAAAAGACATCAATTGAATTTCAAAAGACATCAATTGAAATTTAAAAAACAAAAATTGAATTTTGGAAAACACCAATTGATATTTAAGAAACATCAATTGAAATTTAAAAAGAATCAATTGAAATCTAAAAATCTAATAAATAAAATCGGTTAATTATTTTTGAATTTCAGCTGTTGAGTTTTTCAATTAATATCTTTTAAATTTCAATTGACGTTTTTTAAAATTCAATCGATGTATTTCAAATTTCAAATAAATATTTTAAATTCCAATTGATGCATTTTAAATTTCAATCGATATTTTCTTAAAATTAAATTGATGTTTTTGAATTTCAATTGAAAATGGTGTAGCTACTAACATTTTTGTGGATCTACTGTTCCTTCAATTTTCTCCCCAACATTTTTCTCAATTCAATCGAAATGTCTCTCAAAACGCTCTAAAACTCCCCTTTTTATATCCCTTAGCAACAATATCTTCTCTATGAGAAATCAGCTGATGGCACCCTACTGCTGCTCGCCAAGAATTACAAAAAGAACTTCCGTCATAGCTACGAGGCCGAATATGATATTTATAATATCGCCACGGGACAAATACAACCGCTCCTTTTACAAAATCAAGCACGTCCTCTCATCATGGTCCAATGGGGTCCCGTGGGCAATGCATTAATTATAAATTTTGAACGTAATTTATACTATAAACCAACTGCCTTTGCAGCTGAAATCGCACTGACCGATGACACGAATCCCGCCATACTGAATGGCATTCCCGATTGGGTGTACGAAGAGGAAATATTTGCCTCCAATTCGGCCGTATGGTTTAATTCCAAAGGCGATCAACTGGCTTTCATACAGTTCGATGACAGTCCAACGCATGTCATTAACTTCCCGGTGTATGGGGAAGCTGGTGATTTACGTTTTCAGTATCCATTTAATCGCTTGGTGGCTTATCCGAAAGCGGGTTCGGCCAATCCACGTGTCACATTGTTTACATCGAATTTAACTAGAGCTGCTGATGGTAATACAGACCACTTGACTGAAATACCACGACCAAGTGTTCTAAATACAGAAAGTGATTATATTATCACAGTAGTTGATTGGCTAAATGACACAAATGTGTTATCGGTTTGGATGAATCGGATACAGAATTCGGCCCATTTGCAGATATTTAATGGAGTGAGGAGGCAAGAGGTAAGATATCGAATATATTCATTTCCAAGTCGTTAGAAAATTAATCGATACATTTTAAAAAGGTATCGTGAAAAAATCAATTTATCGATAAATTAGTTAATTGCGAAAAAAAAATTTTCATTTAAGTTTAAAGACAAGTGTATTTCCGATATTTCATTTGTCAAAATGATTGATATTCTACCATAATTTCTTTTTCGATACTAACGTTTAACAATAGATATGAGTTATATCGAAAATTTTTAGCGATATACAAAAAAAACTTGACAAAAACTTGACAATACGATATACAAAAAAAAAACAAATATATAAAATTGCATAAAAATTTGTAACTCGATTAATTGTTTCCATACTTTAAGATAAGAGATCGATATCATTTCTATCGAAATGTTTAACAGATATTCAAGCAAAAAAATATTTTTCTCCTTATATAATTGATTGTTTTGTAAAGCAAAGTTAGATCATTGATACGAACGATTTCGAACAGCTTTTTCGATTAATTAAAAAATTATGAAAAAAATTATCGATGACTTAAATAGTTACAAAAATGGTCATAGCTAGGCTTATAGGCTTGTTGCTAGACTCTTGGGCTCGTTGCGAGACTCTAAGCGGACCACAGACTTGTCATTCATAAGCATTAGCTTGGTCGATAACTTTTTATGCGGCTGATGTATATGAAAAATATTGCCACAAGATGTTGTAAACATGATAGTGATCGGAATAACGATAACGAATTCGATAATGTTCTTAGTTGGAATCAAGAAGGGCGGTAAAGCTACAATAAATATCAACGACACCCGATTTTCATACTCGTGATTAAGAAATGTGTTGTCCGTTCACATTATGTCGATGGTTAAGATAATATTTTTATCGAAACACGTTAGCAATTTACAAAGAAAAAATGATAAAGATATAAATCTATATAAGAATTTGTAATCGATTTTTTTTGTATAATCAAATTAGATCATTGATTCCACAGCTTTCGAACAACGATTTCGATAGCTTAAAAACTTCTGGAAAAGTTATCGATGACGTATTTGCAAAAATTAACGGTGCTAAGATCTGAATCGATTTTTGTATTTTTTAAAAAACTTAATTGATTTCATTTCACATTAAATTGACATTTCACTACATTCAAAAATTGCAAGAAAATGTTATCAACTTGTAAAAGTATTGAATATTAATTTGTTGGTATGTATGTTAAGCGAACCACAGACTTGTCATTCATGAGCATTAGCTTGGTCGATAACTTTTTATCTCATGAATTACAAGTCTGTGGTTCACTTAAGGATTAGCACCAGCTATCGATTCATAATCGATTTTTTTTGATCAAATAGGTTTAGTTCATTGATACCTTCTTCCTTCAAGTAGTTTTCCGATACATTAACAAATTTTAAAAATTATCGATATTTGGCATTTAATTAAACATGAATATGAGCATCAGTTATCGATGCAACAAACAAAATTGTTGGCAATGCATAGGCGACTGGGAGACAATGGAATTGAAAGAAAATGAAGCTTAATGCTTTGTAACATTTTCACTAACAGTTATCAATAAAATATCGATATATATTTGTCGCGCAAATGAATTGAAAATACCTTGAAATTATTTATACATCATAATAGTTCTTTATCATGATAATGTATTTTCTACTACTCGTCTGTCATTTAAAATTATCGATTAACTTATCGATATCCGTATATGGACAACAACAAATTATCGATATTTGGCTTTTAATTAAATATGAACATGAGCATCAGTTATCGATCAAGCAAACAAATTTGTTGTTGGCAATGCATCGTCGACTGGCCGTCAATGGAATTCAAAGAAAATTAAGTTTATTACTTTGTAACATTCTCACTAACAGTTATCGAAAAAATATCGATATATATTTGTCGCGCAAAAGATTTGAAAATACCATGAAATTATTTATACATCATAATAGTTCTTTATCATAATAGTGTATCTTCTACTACTCGCCTGTCATTTAAAATTATCGATTAACTTATCGATATCCGTTTATGGACAACACCATAACATTTTCCTCCCAAAAAATATATTTTAATAAATAATTCAAATCTTTTCCTACTTTCACAGATTTACAGCTTAGAATCGAAAACCGGTTGGGTCGATTTCTTCTCTGCTCCCTTCAAGAATCGCGATGGCTCCCGCATTGCCCTAGTATTACCCCAGGCCCAAGATGAAAGTGGCGATTATCGTCATTTATGTCTTCTATCTACCACCTCGACCAATAATAAACCCGAAGCTTTGACCAAGGGCAAATATGTCGTAACGGAGATACTACATTGGGACATTGGTAGTGATGTGATATTTTATACCGCCAACACGGAAGCGCATCCGGAATATTTACACATTTATGCCATAAGAGCCGCTGTAGGACAATCCCCCAAATGTTTAACATGTAAATTGCAGAAATCCAATGGTGAGTACGAAGGACAATGTCGATATCGAAAAGGGAAATGTAGCGTTATACTTTATTTGCAGATGTGGAACAAAACTATTATGCGGCTGATTTCAATGCGGCCAATCAAGTTATAATTACCTCGCTGGGACCAAGTATACCCATGACAATTATTTATGAATGGAATTATTCAAATAGTAAGTTTTCCGGATTTAAAGCAACTGCTCTTTGGGTTTTATAGTAAATATAAATTCGTATCTTCACTTTGTACAGACCAAGTATCTTTAACCAAACTTCTGGACTGGGAGACCAATGAAAATTTGCGAAACAAACTGAAAGGTGTCGATATGCCCACTAACGTAATCAAAACGATTTCCATTGCCAGCGGTTTCACAGCAAAAGTTTTGCTGCAATTGCCTCCCAATATGGATCGGAGCGGTAAAACGAAATATCCCATGTTAGTGGATGTATATGGAGGGCCAGACTCATTCTCGGTAAGCATGCAATTGGAAACATTTCGTAACTTCGAAACTTAGGAACAACAAGCAACTATATGCCTGCAGTCTAAGCTTAAGAAAAGACATGAGGCTATCTTAACATGTGTCCTCCCTGCCGTATTCAAAAAGATACATTAGTATTCGCTTAGCAGAGTCACAAGCATAGAGTAATATGCCAGGAGTGTGCAACAGCTGATTTTCTTGTCCCGGAAACCATAGAAAGTCACTGAAATAGTTGGTGGTCTATCATCAATCAAACGCCCATAAATATATTTTAATCGTTTTTAAAACATGGTTTACTTCCAGCCACTTATCGCGTATTCTTTCATTACACTCTATTCTCTATTAGTATCTCAAGTACCAAGTCGAACAGCTGTTTCATCGAAACCCCTTGACACGCACACATTTGTATCGGCTTAGTAGAGACACACAACATACTAAGTTATCCAAACCGATGCATAAATGTGTCTCGGCTAAGCAGAGACAGCAATTTTTCATAGAAACTGAACCAGATATGGTTCTCGACAAAATTCTCTTAGTTACCCTAGGGCTTATATTTGTTTCGGTCAAGCAGTTCATCAGACATTCAAACTTGTCCCAGCGGACCAGGTAGAAAATTATGCCTCGGTTTTAAACAAAGACAAAAATCTGGCCCGGCTAAGCAAAGACACAACCCATTTGTAATGGGTTTTTTCTCAGCTAAGCAGAGACACAAATTCGTCTCACCCGGGGGGTTTCGATGAAGCAGCTGTTCGACTTGGTACTTGAGATACTAATAGAGAATAGAGTGTAATGAAAGAATACGCGATAAGTGGCTGGAAGTAAGACATGTTTTAAATTGAAGTACTAGTAGAAAATAGGTTGTAATGAAAGAATGAGCAATAAGTACTTGGAAGTAAAGCATATTTTAAATATGTTTAACTAATATTTATGGATGTTTGATTCATGATAATGTATTGTAAATTACGTTTGAAAAATGACAATGCATTTCATATTAAGTTGGAACCTTGTTTTGACATCTAAAAATCGAACTTTATGATTTATGAAAACTCCAACTATTCCAGTGACTTTCAAAGATTTCCGGTGCAAGAAAAATAGCTGTTGGACACTTTTGGTAAAAAAAAATTCTATGAATTCACCTAAGCAGAGACTAAAAGGTAGTTATGCCTCATCTGACCAGAGTTTTAAATCGGTCTCAGCTAACGAGGAAAGCAAATCTATCATCAAGGATATAAATTTGTTCTTGTCTAAGCAGAGACTTAACTCCGTGTTTGTCAGGAACACAACTCTGTGCATTTATCAGGAACACCAATTAGTCTCTGCTAAGTAGAGATACTATTTTGTCAAGCAGAGACAATAATCTGTCTCATCTAAGCAGAAACATAATTTTATCCGGGATAAGGAGTGCCTCAATTTCATTTAGAAGAGGAACGCATTTTTGTCTCAGCTAAGGGGGGCGAGAGACTCAACACTATCTCAAATTACCAAAGTCATAATTTGTTTCACTATCTCAAATTACCAAAGTCATAATTTGCTTAAATATGTCTCTACGCAAGTAAATCTGCCATAAGCTGGGCCACGAATGTGTTCGGCTACAAATTGGCTAAAAAATCAAATGTTAGTCGTCCAGACAGTTAAACATGCTCCAACGGTCTTAGGCATTATAATTCTGATTATCCTCAGCTAGTATGCAAATGTGTCTCTCCTAATGAGAAATATTTCTATTGGAAATTGTTATTTTTATATTATAATTGATATATTTTGTGTTTTATTTCACACCTTTAGGTTGTTAACAAATGGATCCTGGATTGGGGTACCTATCTCTCATCGAATCAATCTGTGATTTATGCTAAGATCGATGGACGCGGTTCCGGTTTAAGAGGTGAAAAGTTACTACATTCCGTTTATTTGAAATTGGGTACCGTAGAAATATCCGATCAAATTGAAGTGGCCAAGTAAGAAATACAATTTATTAACAGCCATGAACGGTTCTTACAATCTTCCGAATCTCCACAGACAATTACAAGCGGATAACAGTTATATAGATCCAGATCATACGGGAATTTGGGGCTGGAGTTATGGTGGTTATGCTGCTGCCATGGCATTGGCCAATGATGATCAAGGTGTGTTCCGTTGTGCTGCCTCTATAGCACCGGTAACCGATTGGGCCTATTATGGTGAGAAGGAGTAACGATATTGCAATGCCAGTAGAAATACTATTTAAATATTTCGTGTATTCCAGATTCCATTTACACTGAACGCTATATGAGTCTACCAGTCTTAAATGAAGTGGGTTATTCGAATTCCCGTTTGAGTACTAAAGCCTTAAAACTGAAAGGCAAGAAATTCTTATTGGTCCATGGTACGCTGGATGATAATGTCCATTATCAGCAGGCCATGATATTGGCAAAGAATTTGGAAAGAAATGATATATTGTTCAAGCAAATTGTAAGTAGTATTAACAATTATGAAAATAGAAAAACATTATTTTTCGAGTGTATAATTTACACCCGGAAAAAAATGTCAGTTCAAATAAATTTCTTTTTTAAATTTAACAAACTACAAACTAAACAGAATAATATTTATAAACTTTACAATTCATCAGGGATGATATTTATTTATTCGGCCGTTCATTACAACTATTTTACATTTTTATTATTTTCGCTGATCGTTTCCTAAATCTTTCTCGTTTCATTAATTTTGTTTCTGTACTTTCAGAGTTATCCCGATGAAGATCATGCTTTAGCCGGTGTTAGACCTCATTTATATCATTCATTGGATCGTTTCTTTGGCGAATGCTTTGCCCAATCACGTATGGTCTATAGAAAATAGTCTCCCCTACCCTTATAGTCCTTAAACCAAATTGCCATTTATTCTTCAATTATAAAGAGGAGTTAACAAATTAATGAATCGAAACACAATATTGTTATAGCTTAAAAAATTAACAAAATTATTGTACTTATACATACAATATAATTCGATAGTAATCAAAACAAAAATTAAAAGCATTTACCTACAAATCACTTCCAAAATTAGACCCAATGATGTGGGGAAAGTACAGTAGAGTTTAAGAGTTAGAAAATTAATAAATCAATAAACAGAATTTAATTTGTTTATCCCTCTTTAGCCCAGACAAATTAGGGGATTTCTATTAGTGAGAAAAAATCCATTTCTTTTGCATTTTAGTCTAGACACATTTATGTTCTATGTCAGTCTAGACACATCTGTATAACAGTTTATCGGAGACACATTTTTATTCAATTTCAGTCTTAGCATATTTGCTATAACTTTGCGGAGACACTTTTGTCTTCGACTTTAATGGAGTCACATTTGTATTCTACTTTAGTGGAGATACATTTTTATTTTACTTTAGTGCAGACTGATTCGCTTTCGTCGTTAGTTGTGGCTTTTTGTGTCCCATTTGTTTCTACATTTGTTTTCTCTCTTGTGGAGACACATTCGTGTTCCACTTTAGTGGAGACGCATTTGTGTTCCATTTTAGTAAAGACACATTTGTGTTCCACTGCAGTGTTCGTCTTTAGTGGAGACACATTTGGGCTCCTCTTTAGTATAAATGTGTCTATGCTAAAGAGGAGCACAAATGTGTCTCCACTACTTTAGTGAAGGCGCATTTGTGTCCCACTTATGTTAAGACAGATACAAATGTGTTCCACATCAGTGGTGAAATTAGTGTGGACAGTTGATACACATTTATGTTTCTTTTTAGTGTAGACATATTAGTGGTTCACTCTAGTGGAGACACATTTATATTCCACTGTAGTTAAGGCACATTTATGTTTCACTTTAGTAGAGACACATTTGTGTTCCAAGTTAGTGTAGACACATTTGTGGTTCACTCTAGTAGAGACACATTTGTATTCCACTCTAGTTAAGGCACATCTGTGTTCGACTTTAGTAGAGACACATTTGTTTTCCTGGCTAGTGGAGACACATTTGCATTCCTATTAAGTGTAGAGGCACAAACAGAGGGTTTCGATGAAACAGCTGTTCGACTTGGTAGCTTGAGTACCAGTAGAGAATGGAGTGTAATGAAAGAATAAGCAATTAGTAACTGGAATTAAACCATGTTTTAGATACAATTAATTAATATTTATGGACGTTTAATTGAATACAATGCATTTCAAATTACGTTTCAGTAATGATAATGCCTTTTGGATTATATTTCGAAGAAACAGCTGTTCGACTTGGTAGTTGGAGTACCAGTAGAGAATGGAGTGTAATGAAAGAATAAGCAATAAGTAACTGGAAGTAATCCATGTTTTAAATACATTTAAATAATATTTATGGACGTTTGATTGAAGACAATGTGTTTTAAATTACGTTTCAGTAATGGTAATGTCTTTTAGATTATATTTGATGCTTGTTTTGCCAACTATGAGAACTCCAGCTATTTCAGTGACTTCTGAAGGTTTCCGGTCCACGAGAAACAGCTATTGCATACTCGTGGTATATAACTGTGTGCATTTGAGTTCCATTTTATGGAATCTGTGTTCCACTTCAGTGTTCCTCTTTTGTGGAGGCAGATACAGCTGTATTCCACATCAGTGGTAATATTTTTGTGTTTTACTGTAGTGGAGACACATTCGTGTCCCACTTCAGTGGTGACATATTTGTGTTCCACTTTATAGGAGACATATTTGTAGTTCACTACAATAAAGACATCTTTGTATTTCAATTCAGTGGAAACACATTTGTGTTCCAACTCCATAGTTGATACACATTTGTGTTCCTTTTTAGTGAAGACGCATTAGTGGGGACACATTTGTATTCCAGTTTAGTGAAGACACATTTGTGATCCACATTAGTAGAGACACATTTGTGTTCCAATTTAGTGGAGACACATTTGTGTTCGCATTTAGTGTAGATCAAAGTCCGGCAAAACCACTACGCGGCGTTTTTGTTCTCACATATTGCTCACATATATTGCGCACATTAGTGTTCCTGAATACCCATTACTGTTCCACTTTTGTGGAGATACATTTTTGTTCCTCCTTAGTCTAGACACATTAGTAGAGACACATTAGTGTACCACTATAGTGGAAACGTATTGTGTGTTCCATTGATAATGCATTTGTTACCCACTTTAGTGTATATATATTTATTTGCCATTTTAGTAGAGACACATTTGCGTTCCCTTTCACTGGACACACATTTGTATTTCACTTTAGTGGAGACACAATAATGCTTCATTATAGTAGAGTCAAATTTTTGTGCCCACTTAAGTGAATACAGACTGTAGTGGAGTTTTCTCTTTAGTAATTCCTATTAAACAGACACTTAATTTATAATTTTCTTCAGGTCCATGATTCTACTCAGCTAATACAATTTGGTAACTTCGATTGCTGTCAAGTATATGTTCAAATTATCTACAATTCATGGACTACATGTTACAGTATTCAGATGATCCACATCTCTTCTGTCTTCGTCGATGATCCACATCTCTTCTGTCTTTCGTCGATGATATGAATGAGGTTCAATTCGGTTGAATCACAAATCCTACTTATGTAGTATTCAAAAATAGCAAAGGTATTTGCCATTCTGTAGTCTCTATGTAGCCCTATTTTTAATTAGCACTGTTAAATCTTTGGCACTTTATATATAAATTTCCTGAGACTGCTCTCATACCATTATTTGCATTAAACATTAACCACATCATATCGTCGATTATCTGCAGGTTCAATTGATTTTCTCATGACATGTCAATTTTCTAATGCGAATTCTTGCCACCGATGAGTCCATGTTTTCGTTATACTCGTATCAGCTCATAGGCAACTTTCAAACGAACATTTCTCATCATTGATTACACATTTTTCTCTAAGAAACATTTTGCCATTCTCGTTTTCTTCCCAACAATACGTCTGCATTCTAGTTAAACAATGATTTCAACAAAGTTTAAATACATTTTTCATCTTCACACTGTTTGGATACATTTTGTTGGGGCAAATATTTCGAAACATGATTCATCTCATCTATATTTGAACACATGTTGTGCTGCAGCCATGTTTGATTGTAAATTGTATCTCATCTATGTTTAGGCACAATTTGTTTCTCATCTATGTTTAGACACAATTTATGACACAACAACACTAATGTATAGCTTGTGTCTTCACAAAGTTATGCGGCATTTGTGTCTTAGCATAGTTTTGAAACATTTTGTGTTTTTTCTCGAACTAAATACTTTGGGAACAAACAAATACGAGTCTTTGATTGTCGAAGATTCATTCGTTGCTCAGCTTACGAGTATAAGAAATGTTGATACTTATTTGCGTTCCACCGTGGTCTAGACACATGTGTTTCACTTTAGCCGAGACCCATTTGAATACCACTTTATTCGAGACACATTTGTATTCCACTTTAGTTGAGACGCACTTGAGTTCCACTTTAGTCGAGACTCTTTCATGTTTCACTTTAGTAGAGACTTTTTCGTGTTTCATGATGGTTCACTTTAGTGCAGACACATCTGTGTTCCACTCTAGTGGAGACACATATACGTTTCACTTTAGCGGAGACACATTTACGTTTGGCCTAGCACATTTCACTCAAAAACGTATCTGCGTGCAAAACATTTTCTTCTTTAAATTCTTTACGCTCTTCCCCTATTTTGTTGGTTTTAATTTTTTTCTTAACATTTTCTTAGAACCGTTTTATGAAACTCCAGCATTTGTAGTTGTAGAAAACAATAGTAATTTTAATATATATATATATATAATAAATTTTACAATATAAGAAATGCTTACAACAATAATAGAATCGAAACAAAAAAACAAAACTCCTCAAAGTAGTTGGGTGCCTAAAAAAATTTAGTTTTAAATTTATAAATTTAATAACAAAAAATAACGCAAATCAAACAATAACGAAACAACAATAATTAGGAAACCAATCAAACAAATTTTATAGAAACCCGTAAGAGAAAACCCAAACCTCATACAAAATGCCAAGCAACCACGAAATTTTTTGAAAAAATCCCCAAACTAGATTTGTAAAGTTCTCAATAGCAGCAAACCGAAACATTCTTTAAATACCGTATACATAGATTAACTTAAAAATTTAAAGAAAAAAAAACAAAAACATTTACATATATATATTTTTTTAGTAGTAAAAACTTAGAAATGTAAAAGATATTAACGAAACAAAAAAAAACAACATCACTGTGTTAAACCCATCAAAGGGTGTGTTAAGGCGAAAAATCAATTATTTTCTAAAAAGTTCTATTGTTATATTTCTAAATTTATTTAAACAAAAATTTAGTTTAAATTATATTTTTGCCCCCAAAACCTGCTTGTCCATGCTATTTATTGATAACAATTTGTATTAACATTTTTTTCTCTAGTGTATAGTTGCATGTTTTTGCCTTATAATTAATTAATATTTTTTGTTCGTTATTTTTAAATTTCATTTCAAATTTCAAAGTGTTGTAAATATTTTTTAAAAAACAATTACATCATATACTTTGTTGAGAATATTTTTTGTAAATCAATTGTTATATTATTTTTCCTATTAAAGTTTAAGAAAATTGTAAAAATAAATCAAACGTAATGAATTTATTAAGAAATAAATGAAAAAACCTTAAAGAAGTGTCACATAAAATTATTAGAAGTTTAATTGCAACTTTCGGAAGAGTAAGTATTTGACACCTCAGCTCATAGACTAATTATTATACTAGACTTAACATTTCTCTCATCAAATTTCTGACATTTGGCCTGGTGTGATATGAAAGTTGGATGTTGAAAAGAATTGCTTTACTAATACCAGGTAGAGGCAATTTGTCAAAATCGTGCTATGCGCAAGTGACAATTGTACAGAAATGATCTGGATCTTTTTATTTGAAATTTTTTTGGCGCTTTTACTGATTACAAGAGTGACAGTCGTCCTTAGCTCAGACAAGTTAACCGATGGTTGCTAAATTGGATACAAATTAATGAATCGAAACACAATATTGTTATAGCTTAAAAAATTAACAAAATTATTGTACTTATACATACAATATAATTCGATAGTAATCAAAACAAAAATTAAAAGCATTTACCTACAAATCACTTCCAAAATTAGACCCAATGATGTGGGGAAAGTACAGTAGAGTTTAAGAGTTAGAAAATTAATAAATCAATAAACAGAATTTAATTTGTTTATCCCTCTTTAGCCCAGACAAATTAGGGGATTTCTATTAGTGAGAAAAAATCCATTTCTTTTGCATTTTAGTCTAGACACATTTATGTTCTATGTCAGTCTAGACACATCTGTATAACAGTTTATCGGAGACACATTTTTATTCAATTTCAGTCTTAGCATATTTGCTATAACTTTGCGGAGACACTTTTGTCTTCGACTTTAATGGAGTCACATTTGTATTCTACTTTAGTGGAGATACATTTTTATTTTACTTTAGTGCAGACTGATTCGCTTTCGTCGTTAGTTGTGGCTTTTTGTGTCCCATTTGTTTCTACATTTGTTTTCTCTCTTGTGGAGACACATTCGTGTTCCACTTTAGTGGAGACGCATTTGTGTTCCATTTTAGTAAAGACACATTTGTGTTCCACTGCAGTGTTCGTCTTTAGTGGAGACACATTTGGGCTCCTCTTTAGTATAAATGTGTCTATGCTAAAGAGGAGCACAAATGTGTCTCCACTACTTTAGTGAAGGCGCATTTGTGTCCCACTTATGTTAAGACAGATACAAATGTGTTCCACATCAGTGGTGAAATTAGTGTGGACAGTTGATACACATTTATGTTTCTTTTTAGTGTAGACATATTAGTGGTTCACTCTAGTGGAGACACATTTATATTCCACTGTAGTTAAGGCACATTTATGTTTCACTTTAGTAGAGACACATTTGTGTTCCAAGTTAGTGTAGACACATTTGTGGTTCACTCTAGTAGAGACACATTTGTATTCCACTCTAGTTAAGGCACATCTGTGTTCGACTTTAGTAGAGACACATTTGTTTTCCTGGCTAGTGGAGACACATTTGCATTCCTATTAAGTGTAGAGGCACAAACAGAGGGTTTCGATGAAACAGCTGTTCGACTTGGTAGCTTGAGTACCAGTAGAGAATGGAGTGTAATGAAAGAATAAGCAATTAGTAACTGGAATTAAACCATGTTTTAGATACAATTAATTAATATTTATGGACGTTTAATTGAATACAATGCATTTCAAATTACGTTTCAGTAATGATAATGCCTTTTGGATTATATTTCGAAGAAACAGCTGTTCGACTTGGTAGTTGGAGTACCAGTAGAGAATGGAGTGTAATGAAAGAATAAGCAATAAGTAACTGGAAGTAATCCATGTTTTAAATACATTTAAATAATATTTATGGACGTTTGATTGAAGACAATGTGTTTTAAATTACGTTTCAGTAATGGTAATGTCTTTTAGATTATATTTGATGCTTGTTTTGCCAACTATGAGAACTCCAGCTATTTCAGTGACTTCTGAAGGTTTCCGGTCCACGAGAAACAGCTATTGCATACTCGTGGTATATAACTGTGTGCATTTGAGTTCCATTTTATGGAATCTGTGTTCCACTTCAGTGTTCCTCTTTTGTGGAGGCAGATACAGCTGTATTCCACATCAGTGGTAATATTTTTGTGTTTTACTGTAGTGGAGACACATTCGTGTCCCACTTCAGTGGTGACATATTTGTGTTCCACTTTATAGGAGACATATTTGTAGTTCACTACAATAAAGACATCTTTGTATTTCAATTCAGTGGAAACACATTTGTGTTCCAACTCCATAGTTGATACACATTTGTGTTCCTTTTTAGTGAAGACGCATTAGTGGGGACACATTTGTATTCCAGTTTAGTGAAGACACATTTGTGATCCACATTAGTAGAGACACATTTGTGTTCCAATTTAGTGGAGACACATTTGTGTTCGCATTTAGTGTAGATCAAAGTCCGGCAAAACCACTACGCGGCGTTTTTGTTCTCACATATTGCTCACATATATTGCGCACATTAGTGTTCCTGAATACCCATTACTGTTCCACTTTTGTGGAGATACATTTTTGTTCCTCCTTAGTCTAGACACATTAGTAGAGACACATTAGTGTACCACTATAGTGGAAACGTATTGTGTGTTCCATTGATAATGCATTTGTTACCCACTTTAGTGTATATATATTTATTTGCCATTTTAGTAGAGACACATTTGCGTTCCCTTTCACTGGACACACATTTGTATTTCACTTTAGTGGAGACACAATAATGCTTCATTATAGTAGAGTCAAATTTTTGTGCCCACTTAAGTGAATACAGACTGTAGTGGAGTTTTCTCTTTAGTAATTCCTATTAAACAGACACTTAATTTATAATTTTCTTCAGGTCCATGATTCTACTCAGCTAATACAATTTGGTAACTTCGATTGCTGTCAAGTATATGTTCAAATTATCTACAATTCATGGACTACATGTTACAGTATTCAGATGATCCACATCTCTTCTGTCTTCGTCGATGATCCACATCTCTTCTGTCTTTCGTCGATGATATGAATGAGGTTCAATTCGGTTGAATCACAAATCCTACTTATGTAGTATTCAAAAATAGCAAAGGTATTTGCCATTCTGTAGTCTCTATGTAGCCCTATTTTTAATTAGCACTGTTAAATCTTTGGCACTTTATATATAAATTTCCTGAGACTGCTCTCATACCATTATTTGCATTAAACATTAACCACATCATATCGTCGATTATCTGCAGGTTCAATTGATTTTCTCATGACATGTCAATTTTCTAATGCGAATTCTTGCCACCGATGAGTCCATGTTTTCGTTATACTCGTATCAGCTCATAGGCAACTTTCAAACGAACATTTCTCATCATTGATTACACATTTTTCTCTAAGAAACATTTTGCCATTCTCGTTTTCTTCCCAACAATACGTCTGCATTCTAGTTAAACAATGATTTCAACAAAGTTTAAATACATTTTTCATCTTCACACTGTTTGGATACATTTTGTTGGGGCAAATATTTCGAAACATGATTCATCTCATCTATATTTGAACACATGTTGTGCTGCAGCCATGTTTGATTGTAAATTGTATCTCATCTATGTTTAGGCACAATTTGTTTCTCATCTATGTTTAGACACAATTTATGACACAACAACACTAATGTATAGCTTGTGTCTTCACAAAGTTATGCGGCATTTGTGTCTTAGCATAGTTTTGAAACATTTTGTGTTTTTTCTCGAACTAAATACTTTGGGAACAAACAAATACGAGTCTTTGATTGTCGAAGATTCATTCGTTGCTCAGCTTACGAGTATAAGAAATGTTGATACTTATTTGCGTTCCACCGTGGTCTAGACACATGTGTTTCACTTTAGCCGAGACCCATTTGAATACCACTTTATTCGAGACACATTTGTATTCCACTTTAGTTGAGACGCACTTGAGTTCCACTTTAGTCGAGACTCTTTCATGTTTCACTTTAGTAGAGACTTTTTCGTGTTTCATGATGGTTCACTTTAGTGCAGACACATCTGTGTTCCACTCTAGTGGAGACACATATACGTTTCACTTTAGCGGAGACACATTTACGTTTGGCCTAGCACATTTCACTCAAAAACGTATCTGCGTGCAAAACATTTTCTTCTTTAAATTCTTTACGCTCTTCCCCTATTTTGTTGGTTTTAATTTTTTTCTTAACATTTTCTTAGAACCGTTTTATGAAACTCCAGCATTTGTAGTTGTAGAAAACAATAGTAATTTTAATATATATATATATATAATAAATTTTACAATATAAGAAATGCTTACAACAATAATAGAATCGAAACAAAAAAACAAAACTCCTCAAAGTAGTTGGGTGCCTAAAAAAATTTAGTTTTAAATTTATAAATTTAATAACAAAAAATAACGCAAATCAAACAATAACGAAACAACAATAATTAGGAAACCAATCAAACAAATTTTATAGAAACCCGTAAGAGAAAACCCAAACCTCATACAAAATGCCAAGCAACCACGAAATTTTTTGAAAAAATCCCCAAACTAGATTTGTAAAGTTCTCAATAGCAGCAAACCGAAACATTCTTTAAATACCGTATACATAGATTAACTTAAAAATTTAAAGAAAAAAAAACAAAAACATTTACATATATATATTTTTTTAGTAGTAAAAACTTAGAAATGTAAAAGATATTAACGAAACAAAAAAAAACAACATCACTGTGTTAAACCCATCAAAGGGTGTGTTAAGGCGAAAAATCAATTATTTTCTAAAAAGTTCTATTGTTATATTTCTAAATTTATTTAAACAAAAATTTAGTTTAAATTATATTTTTGCCCCCAAAACCTGCTTGTCCATGCTATTTATTGATAACAATTTGTATTAACATTTTTTTCTCTAGTGTATAGTTGCATGTTTTTGCCTTATAATTAATTAATATTTTTTGTTCGTTATTTTTAAATTTCATTTCAAATTTCAAAGTGTTGTAAATATTTTTTAAAAAACAATTACATCATATACTTTGTTGAGAATATTTTTTGTAAATCAATTGTTATATTATTTTTCCTATTAAAGTTTAAGAAAATTGTAAAAATAAATCAAACGTAATGAATTTATTAAGAAATAAATGAAAAAACCTTAAAGAAGTGTCACATAAAATTATTAGAAGTTTAATTGCAACTTTCGGAAGAGTAAGTATTTGACACCTCAGCTCATAGACTAATTATTATACTAGACTTAACATTTCTCTCATCAAATTTCTGACATTTGGCCTGGTGTGATATGAAAGTTGGATGTTGAAAAGAATTGCTTTACTAATACCAGGTAGAGGCAATTTGTCAAAATCGTGCTATGCGCAAGTGACAATTGTACAGAAATGATCTGGATCTTTTTATTTGAAATTTTTTTGGCGCTTTTACTGATTACAAGAGTGACAGTCGTCCTTAGCTCAGACAAGTTAACCGATGGTTGCTAAATTGGATACATTTGTGTTGCCCTTAGCGAAGACACATTTCTGTTCCATTTTAGTCCAGACACATTTGTGTTCGATTTAGTGGAGACAAATACAAATAGAGAAACATGCTAACGACCTTATTCGTAAAAAGTAATGAGAGGTTTGAGAGAAGATTTATAATAATAAAAATGTCTATCATATCTCTCACAACTTTTTAGGAATAAGGCATTAAGAATGGGAACGACCGTGGAATACTTGGGAGTTCGCATAGTGTTCGACTTTTGTATGGCAAAGCAAGCATCATTCATAATTTAAAATGCATTTAAAATACATTTATATGATATTTATGGACGTTTGATTGAAGACAATGCATTTTAAAGTACGTTTCACTAATTATAATGGCTGTTAGATTATATTTGATGCTTGTTTTGCCATCTATGAGAACTCCAGCTATTTCAGTGACTTCGAAAGGTTCCCGGTCCAAGAAAAAACGCTGTTTCACAATCGTGGTATATAACTGTGTCCATTTAAGTTCCATTTTATGGAATCTGTGTTCCACTTCAGTGTTACACTTTTGGGGAATCAGATTCAGTTGTGTTCCACATCAGTGGTAACATTTTGTTGTTCCACTTTAGTGGAAACACATTCGTGTCCCACTTTAGTGGTGACATATTTTTAGAGGAGACATATATGTAGTTCAATACAATAAAGACATCTGTATATTCCACTTTAGTGGAAACACATTTGTGTTCCACCTCCATAGTTGATATACATTTGTTTCGGTTTAGTGAAGACACATTAGTGGAGACAAATTTGAATTCCACTTTAGCAAAGACACATTTGTGTTCCACTTAAGTAAAGATTGTGTTCCAGACACATTTGTGTTCCAGACACATTTGTGATCGATTTAGTCCAGACAAAAATACATAGAGAAACATGATAACGGCCTTATTCGTAAAAAGTATTGAGAGGTTTGAGAGAAGATTAATAATACTACAAATGTCTCTCATATCTCTCACAACTTTTTATGAATAAGGCGCTAAGAATAAGAAAGACCGTGGAATACTCGGAGTTTGCATAGAGTTCGACTTTTGGATGGCAAAATAAGCATCAATCATAATTTAAAATGTATTAGCATTAATCGAACGAATGCATTATAATCAATCAAACGTTTAAATGTAATTTAAAACATGGGCAAAATTTTTCCACCTTGGGCACACGCGCTGGAAAAAACCCAAAAATGGCATCCTCTTTTGAATTGTTCACAGAATACAATACAAGTGGTCGGAAAGGGGAAAGTAACTCCTAAGGCCCAAACAATAAAAAACGGGACCCTGAACTTACAGGTAAGTGTTGGTACTCAAATGAAAGGAAATCTCACGATTTCATTGGTGGTATTGATTCCTCTCTACGTTGGTCGTACCGTGTTCAAGACCTGCCGGGCTCAGGCAGGGGGTTCAAATTCCCTCTGTACTTTAAGTCGAATTCGGTGCAATTTTTTTGGCGACTCACCTCTTTTGAACAACTTGTTCCCGACTCAGGAGCTCAATTCAAACCAAACTGCATATTTAGGTTTTTATACCGCGTGTCCCCAAGGTCGTAAAATTCAGCCAAAACATGTTTTACTTGCAGTCTGGTATCGCTTATTCCTTCATCAATCTCTCTCCTCTACTAGTACTCCCACGTACCAAGTCGAACAGCTGTTTCATCGAAACCCCCTGCAAATATGTTAAGACTAAAATGAAAGAAAACTGTGTCTCCGATAAACTGTTATACAGCTATGTCTAGACTAAAGTGGAACATAAATGTCATAGAGTAATATACCAAACGAGTGCAGCAGCTGTTTTTCTTTGACCGAAAACCTTTGAAAGTCACTGTAATAGTTGGAGTTCGCATAGAGTTGGACTTTTAGACGGAAAAAAAGCATTATACGGAATTTAAATTACATTATCATTAATCAAAATTAATTTAAAATGCATAATCATCAATCAAACTTCCATAAATATCATTTAAAATTAATTACAAAATGGTTTCCTTCCAGTCACTTATGGCTTATTCCTTCATTGCACTCTATACTCTACTAGTACTCCAACTAACAAGTCGAACAGCTGCTTCATCGCCACCATCTGCAGTTATGTTTAGATTTAGTGAAGACACATTGGTGTTATACTCTAGTGGAGATGTATTTGTCTTGTACTGTAGTGGAGACACGTTTGCGTTCCACTGTAGTATAGACAAATTTAAGTTCCACTTTAGCGTACACACGTTTGTGTAACACTTTAGTTTGTGTTGAAATTTGAGTGAAACGTAATTGTATTTAAACTTAGAGGAGATGTAGTTGTGATCCTCTTAGTGAGAATACGTTTGTGCTCCACTTTATTCGGGACACATTTGAATTTCACTTTAATAAAGACACATTTATGTCCAATTTTAATGGAGACTCATTTATATATCACTTTAGTAGAGATACATACATCTGTATTCCACTATAATGAACATATTTTTTGGTAGACAAAAACATTGTTTTTTCTGCAGAGATAGAACTTACGAAAGGATTAGCTCTCAGACGAACTATTATACTGCGCTCAGTTTTGTATATTTATTATCAGTATATTCTGGCAAATCATCGCGAATAGATTCGCGCTTAAACAACTCTATCAAATTATCCAAATTTACTATGGAAAATAGCCATCGATTTGAGCAACTTTTTGAACACTTCGTGATTTTTATGGCGCACATAATCGTCCAGCTGACCAATCCATCCGTCGTACTGGGGATAGATTTCATACCACATACTCTATAAATGATGCAATAACACCAACACGTCGAAGAAATGTGCGTACTGACGATAGTGTGCATTAAGATCCAAATGTATCGATTCGTCGTCGGTCGCAGAAATTGGGGCTCTGTCCATCCACTACGTGGAAAATGTTGCACAAAGATCGGGGCATACACCTGTAGAAGATCCAGCTGGTGCAGGAATTAAAGCCACGAGACCATCATACGCATCGTTCTTTCGCCGATTGGACTCTAGAGCAGTTGGAAACTGACCCGATGTTGTATCACAAAATTGTGTTTAGCGATGAGGCTCATTTATGGCTTAACGGGTTTGTTAATAAGCAAAATTACCGCATATGGAGTGAGACTAATCCACAACAGACCGTACAGACTCCATTACATCCAGAAAAATGCACCCAAAAAATATTTTTCAAAAATCTATTTCTTCAAAAATTAAGCCGGAGCTCATGATACGGTCAATGGAGATCATTACTGCACTACGATCAATGATTTTTTGTTTGAAAATATAGATGACAGTGATCCGGGCGAGTTGTGGTTTCAACAGGATGGCGCAACGTGCCAGACGGCGGCGACCGCAACCATCAACTTATTGACATCAATGAGTAGTTTTCGAGAAATGAACCTGTCAATTGGACTCCTGTGGGCTACGTGAAGTCACTGGTTTATGCTGATAAACCAGCAATAATTGACGCCTTGAAGGTCACAATTGTTCGTGACATACGACCAGCAATGCTCGAAATAGTCACTCAAAATTGGGCGTCCAGAATGCGCTCGGTTATGAACACCTGCTGTGGCCATATGCCCGAAATCGTGTTCTATTGCTAATGCCATGTATTGATCTTTCGAATAAAAAACTTTTTGATGTGTTAACATCTATAGCGGCGTATAGGGACTAAATCTATCAAAGTCAACACTGCTGCTAAAACCAGATTTTATGCTGCTGCTAAAACCAGATTTTCTGCGACTGCGAAAGAGAATAATGACGTGTTAAACAAAAATGAGCGAGCAAGAGAGCAATGAAAGAGTGGTGTGGCAGGGGTGAGGCAAACGAAATTGTGTCTATGGCGTATGGATTAACATAATAATGTATGTATGTACATGTGTCTGTTGCTGTTGTTGAACGGAGATATAAAGCATAGCCACGCAAAATTGCATTTGCAAGCCCTTGCGCAGTCGACGTTATGGTGACACACTAATACGTCAGCTACTTCGTACAAAGTATGTGTGATGTTGTGTGTTTGGCTGTTTCGTTGCTGTTGATATAGCAAACATGTGGTTATGTGACACACGTATACGTCAGCTACTTCGGACAAGGTACGTGTGATGTTGTGTGTTTGGTTGTTTCGTTGTTGTTGCTATGGCCAAAGAAAGCGAGTCATTTGATGTTCAGCATTGCCCGGTGTATTTTTCAATGCCTATAATAATGGGTGGTGACTTTAACACGAATTTTTCAACCTCAGAAGCACTGCCACTTATCGAATTCCTCTACGATAAATTCAAGCTTACTATTAATACTTCATTAGAGTCTCCAACTACTATCCAAGGAACTACAATTGACGCTGTTTTCTCACGATATTTAGATAGGATAGAATCTAAAGTTTATGTCTCATATTTCAGCTATCACAGATCAATTTTATCTGTGTTGAAAACTTAACATTTATAAATTATAAAAATAAAGAAATAAAATTTAATTCAATAAACTATTATTTTTTATTTTCCAATGTAACATTTACTAATGTGTTCATAGAAATCGAACAGGTACCGTGTAGCAAAAAGGTGTTAATACATCATCCGTGAATTCAAACACTCGTTGATTTTTTTTAATTAAAATTTAATTGTTTATATTATTTTTTACAATTTCAATGTCTATCGCACTTAAAAAACAACCTATATTTATCTTCCACCTTACTGAAGACTCAGTTGTGGTCCACATTAGTGGAGACACATTTATGTTCCACTTTAGTGTAGACACATTTATGTTCCACTTTAGTGGAGACACATTTGTGTTCCAGAAAAATCTAAATACCTTCTTAAACCTGATATGCTTTACTTGCAGTTCTGCCAGTCCATGATATAAGTGGGAAGTTTCTGTCATAGGTTGAAGTGGGTGTTAGGTAGTCGACTTTTATTGTGGATAGTCGCGAATCCCTCAAAATCGAAAAAATTAACATCGGCAATGTGCTAGGCGGATATGCCGACATTGCAGCCATTTGACTTTCGAGCAAATTAAGAGGATAATACCCTAAGCCTCGGTAGGATTGGCAAGATACACCCCATTGCATTTCTCCGGACTTTGTCAACAGACTTGGGTAAGTAGATTTTTCCAGTACTGACAACCAAACCACAATGCCGCAAAGCAATATCGGGCAGACACCAGCTGTATATATCCTCTATACTTTTTGTTGGCTATAGACCCCATCGTCCTTCGATGACTCTTTTAAACGACTCACTGTGGTTCTACTGATCCTATCCATCTCACCCAGATACCGATTTTATCGATCCACGTAAGACGTTGTTAAACGCATCGACAAATGCGACAAGAGTGTATTCCATTAGATAAATAGATTTCTCTATAAAGCTCACCAGCGCGTGCAGAGCGGTTACCATGGATTTTTCCCTAGTTGTAACCGAGCAGGCATGTGCACAACTGAGAAATACCTATGGTCGTTCGCAGATATAAATCAATCATCCCATCCAATACCTTCAGAAGGAATGAGACTGATTGGTCTAAAGTCTTTGGGACTAATATACGATAATTTCTCCACTTACGGAATGAATATCAGCTAATAGTATATAAGTTTAAGGAGCCAAAATATGAGTAACTCCACTGATGCTATGCAGTTAGGGCCAGGTGATTTATAGGGCTTAAAACTTCCCATTGTCCAGAGTACTGCTGCTTCTGTCATTATATTTCCAGCAATATGTGAGAGGACGTGGTTGTTCGGTGAGTACGACATTATACAAGGTGGCGCAAAAGTAAACTTCCGATGTTTTTTGGCTGTAATTTAAAAAAAAATTAAAAACTTTGATTCTTCTTGTGGATTATTTTTGTTTGGTCTTTTAATTTTTTTTACATCAAGTCGAGAATATGATGTCATGTAAATGGCCGCCGCCACAGTTGATTGTCATTTGAGCCCTTTTTATGGCATTTTCCATCACTTTGGACAAAACTTCCGGCGATAGGTCCTCACATTCTTGACGGATATTGTCTTTAAGAGCTGCAAGAGTCTGAGGCTTGTTGACATAAACCCGCGACTTCAAAAAGCCCCACAAAAGGAAGTCTGGAGCGGTCAAATCAGGCGATCTTGCTGGCCAGTGCAAATCGCCAAAACGGGAGATTAGGCGCCCGGGAAATGCATCCTTCAGCATATCGGTTGTGGCACGTGCAGTGTGTGCCGTTGCACCGTCCTGTTGCAACCACATGTTTTCCAATCCCAATTCATCAAGTTGCGGCAAAAAGAACTCGTTGATCCACCCATTTGCGTGGCACGTCGTCTGGTCGATGTCAACGGCGCATCCATGACATCCTCGGCTACAGCAGCAATATTCTCTGCAGAACGGCTACTCCGGGGTCTGCCACGCCTGGCAGCATCTCGTGTTGTGCCAGTCTCTTCGAGGCGAGCGGCTAAACGTCGCAGTGTTTCACCAGTAGGCGTTGGACGGCCAGGAAATCTGCGACGAAATTCACGTTGTGCAAAGTCACCGATCGATTGTTGGTCAAATAAATAGTCAGCAATATTCCGCGTTCTGGAGCAGTGTAGCGTAACATTGTTTATTAACGTGTATTTCGCATGTGTTTACTACACAAATGTCGAAACAGAACTGACATTAGGGGCCAATCGCAAAATTTATAGCATTTTCTGATAGGAGGATTACTTTTGCGCCACCTTGTATAAATAACTTCGGAATGCTTTCCATGGTCTGCTGGTTTCAGCTCCTGAGTAAGCTGAAATTTTGTACTCATGAAGGTGGAGGTATGTTGTCATATTCACCTATACTTTTTGAGTAAATTAAATAATTTTCGTTGCGGCAATGAATTTCATAAAAATTTGATGAAAATATTTGTTGAGGCGATGATTAAATTCACGCGTGTGATGAAGCATTATTGGTGAGTGTAGATGAAAGCAGACAAAGTGCTAGGAAGAACCAAGAAAATGACTCAATGTACGATATAAATAAAACATCAAACTAGCATTATTTTTGGTTCTCTTTGGAGTTTAAGAAGGAATAAATTTGCAAATCGCACACTTTGTCTACCCCTCTAGTAATTTTTTCTTCCTGGAAAATGTTTAATACTACTTTCATTAAACTCCAGTTTACTATTTCCAATTTTTCATCTCTAGCTTAACCATTTTAACTTTTCATCACATTGTTCCATGCTATTTGTTGGTAATAATTTATAGACTATTGTGCTTTATATTTCATCTGTAAAATCCCTCTTTCGTTTCATATTTCAAACACTTTGAATACTTATACAATTGAATTGAAAATGTACACTCTTGCAGATTTCAAGTGAAAAAATCTGACACAAAAAATATACATATCAATGAAATATAATTCCTTGGGGAGTATTGGTTTACCATGAGTATTTTTTTTTTTTACTTTGATTATTTTCCTGTTCCAATGAAAATAAATCGAATACACTCAAGCAATAATGTTAGTGAAATATGAACAATTTTTGTATTGTCCAAAAGGCAGAACTGAGTTCTAATTATGTAAGAATTATGATATTGAATTCATCATCGATTTGTCGGTAATTAAGTTTTATGAACGCGTGGATTGTAAATGGAAATGAACTGTCATTATCGACATATGAGTATCGTTTGGCCGATTATTGTTATACACAATTAGTTCCTTGGGATCTAAATATGTATGACGATAGTCGTTCGAACGATATCGTTATGTCTTTAATGCTGGCTCACAAAACCAAATACCTTTCAGAGAATGTGCAGAAATGTCGCATGGTTGTCGTATTGGTAAAATATCAAAAAGTGCCATCAGAGAATGTGCAGATATATCTTGCAATTGGATGCTTAGAATCGCCTGACAGACAAAGAACAGAAAAATCGTTTAAATATCTGAAGGAATTTTGGACATTTCGGTTAATTGACTCATAAAATTGTAGAGAATTTACAGACATCCGACACGTCGATAACAATTGTTTACTGGATTTGTGTTCTTGTTATTTGTGTGTGTTCCATGACTTAGTATATCAACTTTTTAAATTCATGTGTCGTCACCCTACTTCGTTGAAAGCTAATGAGCTACTAAATGAAATGTTTCGTTCTTATACGCTCTTTGATATGAGCGCCTGCAGATGTCTACTATACATCATTGACTACCAATTGTATATAAATAAATAAATGGTTTCCCATTACATCCCATGAAGGGACCGGGGAGAACTTCTCACAATCACTGAGCTGTGCGCTTTCCAGTTTTCACTCACTGATTGGGACCTAAAGTTTTACACCGATTCCGAACGGTATTTTGAAAAGCTTTTTCATGGCTATATACTCGATAGTGTCGCCGTCACTATGCGAGGTGACCGCCGCCGAACGAAATTTGAAGGTGGTCAGAGCAGGGTTCGAACCCAGGATCTCATGTACAAGAGCCGCGCACACTAACCATTGCACCACCGACGGTATATATCATTTGAAAAGGGAGTCATATTGGACTGAAGATGTATTTGGAACAAATCCTTTTAGAATGAATGACCTTCCGTGTTGTAAAATTGTACCACTTTGGGCCAATGCACTGGAATAATTCCAAAAATGGCCTTCCCTTCAGAATCGGACACTGAATAATGAACAAATTATCCGAAAGAGGAAAATTGCCCTGAGGGCTTTAAAAATCAAAAAAAAAATGTCCCACGTAGTCTCAGGTATGTGCTAGTAATCAAATGATTTCACGACTCCAATGGTGCCATTACTTTTTTCGAACGATGTCTGTAAGCTGAAGTATGCCCACGTTGTATGTTTTTGAGTCCCATGAAGGGCCGTGAAAAAACTAGAAATTTTCAACTTTTCCAACACATACATATGTTGTAACGTGACGTCAAAATCCGTCCATACATAATAGTCTATAAACTCACCCCCATTCACACCTCCATACTTCTCTGGCCTACCCATCACCTAAGCGTACAAAACATCCATCACTTGCACCAAACACCGCGAACAATCACACTCACTGACATACACACAAACTCTGTTGTCTCTGGGTAAATAGTAGCTGCGAACTAGTTTCAATGGCCACACAAGAATGAATGCTTTGATACAATTCTCATTTGCGTCTTTACAGCTATGGTACGGTACTTAATGTTAAGGTCGACTGGGCGCAGGGTCGCTTCCAACCCGATAAGATTATAGCATTTTATCTGGGGCTCTAGTTCTGCACAGGAGAGGAGCAATTTTGGGATCCGTTCTTTAGTAAAGACGGTGTAGATACATTTCTGCACAGGGGTTTCGACTTACTGTTCTAAACAGCGGCTTCGGCTCACTGTTCCTACATAAGGGCTTCGGCTTTCTGTTCCTACACAGGTCTTCCCATGCAACCGACCCCATGATAACCGATCCCGAACCGTCATTTAGAGCACACACCGGGCCAGTAATCCGCATATCCGATCTACGCAGTGAATCCGAATAGTCACGTGTGCAAGGCACTGAATTCCCGATCATCTTAAAATCAAACAGTCTGCAGCGTGCCCCCAGAAGAGTATTGTTAGCCCAAGACAAGTGCTTCAGAAGTGTTGTCAACCCAAGACTAGTATTCCCAGAAGAGTGTTGTCAAGCCAAGACAAGTGCCCCCGGAAGAGCGGTGTCAAACCAAGACGAGTGTTCTCAAGCTAAGAGAGGCGTTCGCAACGAGTGAATCAGTTGATGTTATTCCTATAAATCAAATTACTTTGTAAATTAAAAATTAATAAAGAATCTGAATTCGAACCCCCGAAATGGGTAATCTATTCTGTTCTCCCAACAAAAGACTCTGGACATGACTGAGCTTACCTCAGCCTTCGACAAAACCACGTTACAATGTGTGGGTACTCAAATGAAAGGAAGCTCCGCGGTTTTAGCGATACTATTAGATTCTCCACGATGAATTTAACGTGTGCTAGACCCCGCACTTACATGTTATTAAAGTATATGGGTTCGTTTTTTCGACATTAAAGCCCTAGGGCAAATTTCGTCAACCGTCAGCTACCTACTGAAAAAGGCTGATGTTTGTCACGTTCATTTTGGTACCCTCCATCAAAATCAGGACGGGCGGCTGGCTGGGTGATCAACACAATAACTCCCGTATAACACAAACGACCAGAATACATTTAAGTAACAGCGGCCATCGGCGGTGCAATAGTTAGTGTACGCGGCCACCTTACATTTCTTTCGGCGACGGCCACCTCACTTAGTGATGGCGGCACTATCCAGTACTTTGCCATGAAAAAGCTTCTCAAAATGCCGTTCGAAACCGGTGTAAAACTATAGGCCCCAATCAGTATAAACCAGAGTTCGTATTTACCCCCATGTGTAATGTCGTGAGGAATGTGTAATGAACGTTTACCCATTACCCACAGGGTATAGGTATAATAATGGGTAGCTACCCATGAAAATTGAGAATTACCCATTACGAATACCCATTACCCACAGGATAATGGGGAAAATAATGAGTAGCTACCCGCGACAATCGATAATTACCCATTACGATTACCCATCACCCTCAGGATAATATGGAAATAATGGGTAGTTACCCATTGGGTAATGGTTACCTATTGTAACTCGTCCCCATTTCTGATCGAAAATAATTCTATAGAAAAAATTTCTAAATCTCGGAAACGGAGAGTCCAATCGGAAAAATAACCAATTTTTGAAGGCTTATAAGGGTTTTTCATAAATTGGTCCAATTCATATGGAAGAATTTGTATTACAAAAAATTGCCAAAATAAGAAAATCGCTAAACACTAAAAAAGAGGATACAACTCGGAAACGGTACGTCCAATCGAAAAAATAATACACATTTTACCTCCATAGGAGGATTTAACCAATGGATATCTTGAATATGGCATCAAAATCGCTAAAACTAAAATGTTTCCAATAAAAAATCGCTAAAACGCCCTCATGTCTTTATCTCGGAAACGGAGACTCCGATCGAAAAAATAAGCAATTTTTACGAGTTTCTAAGGGATTTTCATAAACTGGTCCAATTCGTATGGAAGTATTTTTTTTTTTCAAAAAAGTCACCAAAATAAGAAAATCGCTAAAATAAAACAGTGGCTATAACTCGGAAACGGTGCGTCGAATTGTAAAAATAATAACTTTTTTATCTCCTGTGGGTAATGGGTAATCGTGATGGGTAACTCTTCATTGTCATGGGTAGCTACACATTACTTTGCCCATACCCTGTGGGTAATGGGTAAATGATCGCTACTACCCATTCCCCACGGCAATAATAATGGGTTACACTGTGTAACCCATTACCCACGAAATACAAACACTGGTATAAACCTAGAAAGCGCACAGCTCACTGGTTGTGAGAAGCTCTCCCCAATCCCTCCATAATTTTTTTTAAATTCCCATAGTAAAAAGTAAATTTTCGATATTAGACAATTTTTCGTCAAACGTCACTATGATCTTGAAATGGGCAAATTTTGCAACCCCATTTCTTGTACCTATTATACACAACTTGGACGGCTGTCTGGTTGTTTGACCCGCAAACCCTTACCCTTCATGAAATTCGGTTAAGTTGAAATTCCGATCTAATTGAAATTGGGTACGATATGTGAAACGCCACTCTGTAATTGATTAAAGACAATGTTTCCATGCCCATTTTAGTACCTCCCATACAAATCTTGAGCGGACAATTGGCTGGTGGAGTCGATAAATCTCGAAAAACAACAAATCTTAATTGAACTTGATATTGACAATATTTTGCCCATTTCTAGGCTGCTATTGAACATGGGCGAATTTGCCACGCCCTTACGAGCAACAAAATGTTAGTCGGCCGCAAAACAAAAGTAATTTTAGAAACATATCCTCATCTCTTAAATTATCGAAATATTTGGTTAAACCATTTTAAATGAAAATTAGTTCCAATAGACGACCTAGGGTGAGGATATGTTTATGTAGGGTAACTCGTCAGCAAATTCTATACTGGTTGGTTTAGGGCATAGTTCAAATGAATGTAAACTACTACGTCGTTTCCAATCTAAATTTCCTTGATGAACATTCACCAGCAACCAGTAAAATAGGACGAACAACTTTAAATAAAAACCTAAATTGGATTAACATTTTTCTTTCAGTGCATAGAACAATCGAATGTAAACTACATCGTTTCGAATTCAAATATCATTGCTGAGCATTCGACAGCATGGAAAATATAGGGGAAACGACTTTAAATGGATTGTGAAGATATGTTCTAAATTTGTTAACCTCCATTCTATTAATCTTTTGCCCCCCTGTTTCAAGTTTCTTTTTTTTTGCAATGATAGTTTCCTTACCAGTTTTCTTTTTTGTGGGTTTCTCAATTTTTCTGCAATGATATCCTGTATCCTCTTTGCGAGTCTTCTTTGTGTACAATTCTCATGCGAATTGTAACTTCTATTGGGCGGAATTTATACATACATACGATTTGGAAATATGTAGTGGTCAGGGCACATATGGGTAGTGGGATGTTAGGTGAAGGGATACTTAAATGAAATTTCTCAAATTATTTTCAATTACTGCCCTAAAGTAGTAAGGGTACAAAACGCCGTATAAAATTTAATTAAATCCTTCGAAGGACTACAATAATGTATTTGAGGTTTCAGAGAGAAAGAGAGAGATGTTTTTTGCTCTATAATAAAATTAAATTTTTAGTGTTTATTTCTGAAAACAGTTCAAGAGTTTATGACTTTTCTGAAATATTGCTCTCACAAAAATCAACAAATTTCCACATATTGCCCTCTAGAACTAACCACCGGGAGACAATGTTGTCTCGTTGACTTTCTTTAAATGATATTCCCTAAAATAGATTAGATTCTCTAAATTATACTGTGGATATATAGTAAACATTTGCCTAGGGGAAACATTTCTCTCAGCAAATTGATGATATTAGGCCTGGTGTGATATGAACGTTGGATGTTGCAAGGAATTGCTTTAATAATAGCAGACAGTGGCATTAGAACAAAACATCCAACAAAGAACATTTTGTGTTTGTGTATCAAAATAGTTGTCTTAAATGCAACACAAATGTATACTGACAAATAGAAATAACAAAAACGTTGTAAATATATTTAGTTTTCACAATTCTCCACCAAAACGGCATGAAATATTTAAGTCAACAGTTCTTGTAACTACACCTGGTGCACGTCGAACATCTCTCTATCCCATCGACCTTACCTCGAAGAGTGTTAAATAAAACATGAGATGAGAGAAATTTTCTCTCTATATAAATATTTTCTCTATGATTCTGGAGCACTGCTTAGTGCGCTCGACCCTTGTACATGAAAGCCAGGATTTTTGTCGCGCTTCATGCACCTTCTTACCGCGACGGACACCCTGCTTCGTACAGGGTGTATCAAATGCGACCACCCTATTGTAAGATGATCTTATTTTTGCAAATGGCCGCCAATGTCAAATCTGTTTTGACATTTGTGGACTAGACAGATGTAGAATACAATTAAACAAGCCATGGAGCGATACACTCCCCAAGAACGCGGAATAATCGTGTCTATTTTTTTGCGTAACAATTCGTCTGTGGTGTTGGCGCAGCGCGAATACCGTCGCCGATTCCCCGGCTTCCCGACACCGACTGCGCAAACACTGCGCCGTTTGGCCACTAACCTTGAAGAGTATGGGACCACACGCGACGTTGCCAGGAGTGGCCGGCCCCGGAGCGCCCGTTCTGCCGAGAATATCGCCGCTGTTGCCGAGGATGTCGAGCTGTCGCCGGAAACATCGACCAGACGCCGTGCAATTAGCCATCAGCCGGTCGTCCCTATGGCGAATTTTGGTCAAAGACCTGGGCATGTTCCTATACAAAGTTCAGTCCGTGCATCAGCTGCTGCTTGTCGACCGCCAAACGCGTGTAACCTACGTCCAAGCCATCCTCAATCTCGTGGACGAAGTGGACGATTTTTTCACCAAAATCATAATGAGCGATGAGGCTCATTTCCACCTCAGCGGGTACGTGAACAAGCAAAACTATCGCTTCTGGGGCAACGAAATCCACTAGTGATGCACGAGGAGCCATTACACCTGCTCAAGGTGACTGCATGGTGCGCTGTTAACGCTGGAGGAGTCATCGGGCCATTTTTTTTCGAGAACGCCGCTGGTCAAACGACAACAGTGGACGGTTCGCGCTATAGGGCCATGTTAACAGAGTATTTTCTGCCGCAATTCGACGAATTAGGACTGGAGGACATGTGATTCCAACAGGACGGAGCAACGGCACACACTGCGCGAGCCACAACCGATATTCTGAAGGCGGCGTTCCCGGGTCGCCTCATCTCTCGTTTTGGCGATTTGCACTGGCCCGCAATATCGCCCGATTTAACCGTTCCAGACTTTTTGTGGGGTTTTTGAAGTCCCGTGTTTACGTGAACAAGCCCGAGACCCTGGAAACCCTCAAGGTCCACATTCGACACAAGTGCGAGAATCTGTCGCCCGAAGTTCTCGCCGAAGTGATGAAAAATGCCATAAAACGAGCCCGTAAGGGCTATTTAACCGATATCATCTTCTCAACTTAACCAATAAAATTCTAAAGGTTCAAATAAACATAATCAAAAAACAGAATCGAAGTTTATCATTTAGAAAAAAAAATGAGAGCCAAACAACATCGGATGACTTCTTTTGAAACACCTTGCACCAGCAACACTTTCGAGTAATTTGCAATGGTGTGTTTCAGAAACATATTTGTGCCCCAACATGTAAATTTTAAACCGCTCCACAACAAGTTTCCAAAGTAGCAGTGTGGTTAAGGACTTTCAAGCCATATTATAGGTTAGGATAGGACGTCTATCTGAGAAAATTCTCGCAGATCCCTAAATAGATAAGATCCCATTGTAGACATCCCCCCGCCGGCTAGTACTGGACACGTGCAAAGATGTTTGGTGGATTCTTCCTCTTTCTCAACGCTACAGCTTCTACAGAAGTCAATTTGCCCAGAGCTTTAGTCTCGTCCAAAACTGCAACAAGCTTTGATACCTGATGCCTGGCTAAAAACAGAAGGTTCATTGATCTTTTGCTATCCACTATGGACCAGTTTAGCTTTGAGCGTACACAAACTGTTTCCCTGGTTCATCTCTTTTGCATCATCATATAGGAGTGGTCTTGCAGGATATGCTTACACGTTGTTAGTGGCATGCCAAGTCGTTCCAATTCCTGTGGAACCTGTCAGGTAGTCCTAGTTTGGCTTGATAATCTGCTCTGAAGTTTCCTGGAATGTCCCTGTACCCTGGCACCCACATAAGGTGAATACCCTACTGACGGGCCATCTCGTTAAGAGACAGCCCTGGATAGATGTATAGTATAGGAATACCGATTCAAGGAACTTGATGACCGCCTGACTGTTCGAGAAGACATTGACCACAAAGACTGCTGCACTATTATCCCTCAGCCAGTCGGTCACTTCACTAATAGCCAAAACTGAGGTCTAATACACGCTACAATGATCAGGTAATTTACGAGGAAGGGTCAACCCTTCTCATTATTTTTCGAGCCATTCGTATAGAAGTTCACATAACCCTTTACCAGAACCACATTTGCTCCACGAATCCCTTTCCAGTATGAGAGTGTGGTATTTCCGATCGAATAGTTGTTCCACTTTCGAGCAGTCGACAAATGCAGGGATGTTGGGAGTACCTTCCAGCACTGTTCCATGACCTACTTCGACCATGCTCCATTGTTAGCGTTGCCTTAGCCTTATGCCAAATATGTAAGCACTCTGCCTGCCTATAATGTCTACCGGCATCAAGTATAACAGTACATTCAGCTACTTCTACCTAACCTATGATCTGAATCGTACACTAAACTTGATATTCAATCCTAGACAATATATCTCTATGCTAGTAGCTGTGATCCCTGTTCAACAGGCAAACACTCGTTTTAACTTGAAATCTCAGCCCAGGATTACTGCAGAAGCTGTGGGGATGAAGAGGATTAGGATGAGGATTGAACGCCCCTTAACTATACTAGGATAATTTACAGGTTCAACTATGGGGACGAAATATGATATACCATGGTATCACAATGGTCCTCATTGAACTAAGTGTTTCAATAGTGACAGCCACTTCTACCTAACCTAACTTTCTTGTAATTTGTAAATATTGCAGTCTCGCGACCAGTTCGCTTAGGACGACCGGAAAGATAGACCAGTTGGCATAGGACGGCAGGAAAATCTACGCCAAATCTACCTAACCTAACTTTCATGTAATTTGTAAATATTGCAGTCTCGCCACCAGTTCGCTTAGGAGGACCGGAAAGATAGACCAGTTGGCATACGACGGCAGGAAAATCTACGCCACAATATGATTTATTTATACATAAAACAAATTTGCAAAGAGCGTCTGCTTCCCTCTGCTGCCCACAATTTTCAACCAATTTCAAATAATATTCAGTATTTCCAGTAGCATTTTCTTACCGCAGTAACTCTCGTTCTCTTTTATTCTAACGCCCACCAGATCTAGATAGTGGTTTCTCTCTGCACAGTGCGTCGCCAAAGTCGTTCCCCGTGCAAAAGTCTCATCCCGTTGACCAATGTCCGATTTGTGGCCAGCTATTCTAGATTCCAACTCATCCTCGGCAGTTCCCATATATACCATGTCGCTATTTGTCCTGTCATTTCGTACACAATGTTTGACTTATTTATTTGCTCAATATTCGAGTCCACGTTCAAAACAATTGTCGTGGCGTATCGTGTGATCTCGGTGCGATTCGGTACTCTTCGCGATAGATATAATGTGATATTCGCAATCTCCCAGACAATGTGGGTACATACGTCCCTTTCCCTAGGACATTTGTCGTTCATTAATTAATTTAGCAATTTTCTCCTTGTAAAGTCATTCGCTGTAAAATTATCGATATCCTCCGCATGCTCCCATTGCGAGATTCGATATGGCTCATTTTAAAGACTCTGTTCACGAAGTTCACTGCAGTATCCAATATTATCCCCTGAGATTTTCCGAGTAAACATTGATTAACTATTGAATTTTGTCTGTATGTTATCTATTGTAGAAGTTTCGATCATCCCAAAAAGGTCGTCAAGATCTTAGGTCTAATATCACAGTTGTCCACGTTGATACCCAACAACTCTTTTATAACTATATCCGCTACCATTGGAGATGCCGAAGATCCCACGGGTAGTCCTTTCCACCTTAGATAAATTCCGTCCTTGTGCCCAAAACAACGATTGTCCTGTATGCAGAATTGCAAGATTATCAGGAAAAGGTATCTTGTCGCAGTTGTAAATTCTCATAAATTGTCATCTTCAATTATCCCGATCGTAAAGTTCCGTCTGTGATGCTCGAGAAAAGCAATGCAACATCAAAGAAAACCATGGTGTCGTCATCTTCCAACACAGTGTTTACGATACACTCCATGAACTCACATCAGTTCATGACATTGTACCCGGAGTTCGTTGTTAATCCTGATAAAATGTTCGTCATGTACACACATAAGTTGTCAGCCGGCGCATTTATGGAAGAACAAATTGGTCACAATCAGGATTCGCATATCGTGGATAAGGGTTTACCCTGGGTAAGCCATTATTATTGCCGTGAGGAATGGGAATGGGTAGCGATCGTTTACCCATTACCTACAGGGTATGGGGAAAGTAATGGGTTGCTATCAACGACAATGGGGAATTACCCATCATCATTACCCACAGGGTAATGGGGAAAATAATCGTGATGCGACGATAGGGAATTTCCCATCACGATTACCCATTACACATGGGGAATGGGTAAGCGGCCTTTACCCGTTACCCACGGCGATGGGTAATAGATTACCCAGGGTAACACATCCCCATTTTTGATCGAAAATATGACAAAATTAGAAAAAATTTCTATATCTCTGAAACAGAGCATCCAATCGAAAGACATTTTTGGAATAAAAAATCGCTTAAAAGCAATTTCGGAAGCGGAAAAAATAACCAATTCGAAAAAATAACCAATTTTTGCGGATTTCTTAGGGTTTTCCATAAAGTGATCCAATTCGTATTGAAGAATTTTTTCAAAAGGTCGCCAAAATAAGAAAATCACTAAAATAAAATAATATCTATATATCTTAGAAACGTTGCGTCCAATCGCAAAAATAATAGCAGGTTTTAACCAATGGATGTCTTTAATAAGACCTTTTAAAAAACACATCGCTAACACATGTGGACATTTTAGCTATTTTTTTATTTGAAAAATTTTAGATTTAGCGATTGTTAGAACCTCCTAAAGCCCGGTATTCAGTTTTTATGAAATTTTCGTTGCCATAAGAAGTACGTGTATAAAAAATAACGAACATTTCAATTACAGGGTTGTTACGCAAAGTAATTTCGTACGAAAACCAAAAACGATGTACAAGTAGACAGTCAAAATTTCTCTTCACTCAAATGCCAACAAACACAACGAGTGAAGCACTAATCATTCTCTGTTCTCTCTCTCTTACTCTCTTCATTGAATATTTCAATACACGAGCAGCTTTTTGATAGTGTTATTGTATATAACTATACAAATTCCAACCATGTTGAAGTAAAATTACATAAACATTACAAAAGTATGACATAAACAAGATATGACGCCTGAGAGAAATGCCTTTGTGTGAATTTCTAGCACTTTTTGGTTCTCTTTTACCAGGTTTGCTAAATTACGCACATCGTCTTGTCTGGCGAAAACAATTGTTTGATAATTGTTTGGGACCGGAATTTTCATATTTCGATAATTTCAACATCCAAAAGTAACACCGCTTGCGTTAAAAATAAAATGGAGTGCGTCAATGTATTATAAATGAAATAATTGTAAGGTAAATCAAAGACAGGTGGTAACTCTCCTTATTAAAATTTTCCGTTTAGAGACAAATGCCAAAAATTTTGC
Organism: Phaonia tiefii; assembly: GCA_963931995.1. NCBI lineage: Eukaryota > Metazoa > Arthropoda > Insecta > Diptera > Muscidae > Phaonia > Phaonia tiefii. The sequence goes on along the minus strand of OZ008369.1, from coordinate 271,817,409 downwards.
GAAATTTTCGTAAGAAATTTTGTCATTTATCTCTAAACGGAAATTTTTCTTGCGGAGGGTTACCACATATCTTTGATTTTATTTAACGCATGTCGTGTCAAAAACGATGTACAAGTAGACAGTCAAAATTTCTCTTCACTCAAATGCCAACAAACAAAACGAGTGAAACCCTAGTACTTATCTACTCTCTCTCTCTTACTCTCGTCATTGAATATTTCAATCCACGAGCAGCTTTTTGATAGTGTTATTGTATATAACTGTACAAATTCCAACCAAGTTGAAATAAAATTACATAAACTATGCAAAAATATGAAATAAGCACGATATGACGCGAGAGAGAAATGCGTTTGAGTGAACTCCTAGTACTTTTTGGTTCTCTTTTACCAGGGTTGCCAAGTTGCGCACATCTTCTGGTCGTCTAATTGTCGTGTTGCTTTTAGTTGTGAGAAATATCAAAATATCAAAATTCCGGTCACAAACAATTATCAAACAATTGTTTTCATACGAAATATCTGTGGCGTAACAACCCTGTATCATGATTTTGCCTACGAAAATTTCGCGAAGTGCTGAGTACCAAGAAAAGTGAGCGAAATTTTCGGTTCATAAAATGTTCATTATTTTTTACACGTACTTCGTATTGCAACGAAAATTTCAAAAAAAACCGGTTCCGAGTTATAGCTAATTTTTTATTTTAGCGATTGTCTTATTGTGACGATTTTTAAGAAAAAAAATATCTCCCACACGAATTTCGTCCACTTTTTATTTTATTTTTTAGATTCGGCGTGCCGTTTCCGAAATATGGACATAAGGGCCTTTTAGTGATTTTTGTATTCGAAAAATTTTAGTTTTAGCGATTTAAAAAAAAGGATGCCATAGTAAAGCCATCCATTGGTTTCCATCTTAGAAACGGATAGAAATTCGAAACATAATATTGTAAAGTGGTGAATTTTGTCAGTCCTTAAACAATGTACAAGACATTTATATGAAAGGTAATATAAAAAGTCATTCTAACCTGGATTTGCTCCTTGCTCTCCTACTGTAACTTGTATTCACTTTCGCACTTCAAAGTATTTTGCGTCTCCATCACAGTCGTTCCCTTCATTTGGGTCATAATAATAATTTATTTTAACCAGATTTTGTTGTTACTTTTGCCTCTGTTCATAGTTAATTCAAGTAATTTGTAAAACAAATGTTGTTTGCTTTAATAAAGTTCATAAAGTGTAACACTTTAGCATTTAGTTATGTCCCATTTGTTATGGCGCCACAGGATGTTGCATCTTCGTTTGTCACACGGACCAGTTTCGGTTTCGTTCTTTGATTCTTCACACAATGAAAATCTAAGAGGAAAGGTATAAAACGGTCGATGACCGGCAAGGCAACTCATTGACGTGAAAGCAGGTCAGAACATTTAGGTTCTTCTATGTCCCATTTTTTATCCACAGCCTGTCCAGTGAGCTAACTTCATTACAGGCTTTCATGGTTTCATTGGTTTAAATTTATTTCATTTAACGAGTAGAGAGAGAGATTACACTAGGAATGAAGTGTAATAACATAAAAATAAATCCCAATTTGGAAGGGAGTATAGTGGTCAGATGTCGATGTTGAAATACGTTTTGGTAAACCGTAAGTGAGGAAAAACAGAATAAATTGTACAAGCAAACGAGTAAATTTATGGTTTTCCACAAAAGAGTTTGAACAGAATTTACAACATCATTAGGTTTCATTGACTTCCGGGTTTGACCGTCGCCACTGAGCAAACACCGGAAGTAAACACATACATATGGCAGTTATATTCCCACACACTCACCTACTCTTAAGGATATTAGTGTGGACTTGTAATCCTGGCAAAAACAGCATTATACAAATAAAAATGAAAGCATTTCAAATATAATTGCATGAATTTCAAACAAGTGAACAGACCTAAGTTAGTCATTTTAACCAGTCCGGGACATTCAATGATTCAGAATTTAAGAAATTTATTTAAATACGTTCATGGAACTAATTGTTTGAAAACAGGTTGGATCGCGTAAATTCGGCTGTTGCGACCAAATTGCAGTTGCCACAACCGAATTGAGATTGTCAGGCCTGATGTTTGTACCCACAACTGAAATTCGGTTAAAACAAAGTGTAATATGTTGAGACAACCTCTAATGCGGTTGTTACAACCTCTAAATTCGGTCATGCCGAATTTGTTTATTTCTTATGAGGATGTAAATATATATTTCCCCATTACTTTTCTTGAAGGGACAGGAGAGAGCTTCATCCAGTTAGTGAACTGTAAGCTCCCTAGTTTCATTCTCACTGATTAAGACCTACAGTTTTACACCGGTTCCGAACGTGTATTGTAAGAAACTTTTTCATAGCTGATTACTGGATAACGTAGCCGTCACTAACTGAGGTGACCGTCTTCAAAAGAAATGAAATGTGATCAGAGCGAGGATAGAACCCAAGTTCTCATATGCAAGAGTTGCGCACAATTACCGTTGTACCACTGAAGGCCACAAGTAAAGTGATCATTCTAAAATAAAGTATGTCAATATCTACCTGCCGTTTGCAGTGGTTCGATAATATGTTCAAGGACAAGTGGAGGCTTACTTCAACTTGCAAACAAGCCAGGGTCCTCTTGCCGAAAGGCAGGTTATCCACAATGATAGGAACACTTACGCGACATTGTCTTGTAGGAAAACACGCCCTAAGATTGGGACATAGAAACTTCACTCTCTGTAGATGCTGCATGGAAGAGGAGGAGGAAACGACGAAACACCTTCTCTTGGATTACCCTGCTCTGGCAGGACTGAGAAGTAGTTAGCACCGTAGCCCTACAGAATATTCCTGTAGGGCTTATAGACAAATTCATTGAAAGGACAAATTGGCTAGACGACTAGTCAATAGTTGCTATAGAGGAAACTGCAGGTATCACAATGGGCTTCTTTAGTCTAATTGTGCTAGACAGCGTGCTGTCTTGCAGCCTCTTCAACCAACCAACCAAAATAAAACTCGGTTTCTCATTATATCACATGATGGGATGAAGGACAGCTTCTTACAATCAGTGAGCTGTAGTCTTTCTAATTTGTTGGGTCACTGAGCTGAATGGAAGCATTGAGAAGTGTTTTGATGGCTAATTCCTCGATGGTTACATCATGTTTTCACTGGTTGTAGGGGTGCAACTCGTGGGGAAGGGTTGTAACGTGACGGTAGAATACGTCACTACATATTTAAAAGTACAGTCCCATACCCGTTGACCATCCCTACATTTCTGACAAACTGACAAACACACAAGCACGAACTCTCTTTGAAGCCAGCAATACAACATACTCACATACGTCGCCCTCGCAAACAAACCACACTCACTGGCAAACACACAAGCTCTATCAACCTTGTATACATTGCAGCAACACAATAGTTTCAATGGCTACACAATAATAAGTACTTTGATGTAGTTCTCATTCGCGTTAATGCAGCTAAAGTACTTAATGGTAAGTTTAACTAGACTCACCAGTCAGTCGCTTCCGAGCGTACAAACATAGAGAAATAGGAAAGAGCCGCTACGCCTCTCTTCGTGTTATTTTGATGACGAGGAGGTAGTAGGCCATTTCATCGAGTTCGAGCTGCTTTTGTAATTTACTCCCTGTTGGGACCAATACGGACAGTAATAAAAGGAATGCGTATTTTCGTTCGATGCGTACAACATTCAACATAATTTAGCTATCATTAGTATCAATCAATGACCGGTGAAATGGCTAGTGTGCGCGGCTCTTGTACATGAGAACGTGGCTTTGATCCCTGCTCAGACCACCTTACATTACTTTCGACGACGGTCACCTCGAATAGTGATGGCGACTGAATGCTTGTTGAATGCTTCTCAAAATACCGTTCGGAACCGGTGTAAAACTGTAGGTCCCAATTAGTGAGTGCAAAACTAGAAAGCGCACATCTCACTGATTCTGGGAAGCTCTCCCCAATCCCTTCATGGGATGTTGTGGGACACCATTTTTTTTTTTTATTATTCTCTCTCATTCTCCATCATTTCCCTAGTACCTTTTTGATCAGCGGTGCCATAGAAACCACCTGGCAAAACCCGAAAAGATCATTGCATTGGATCTGGGGCTCTAGTCGTGCATAGTACAGGAGTAACTTTCTGAAAACTGTCTTCTTCAAGACGGATTGAATAAATTTACCGATTATAGCGGCCTCGGCTGACTATTCAATTATACTCCTACCGGCTACGGCAGACTATTCGATTATATCGGCTTCAGCTGACTATTCCCCATAATGGGTTTGTTTCATAGAGTAATGTATTAACAAGAGTTTGCAACAGCTGTTTTATGTTCGAAAAAGGCCCATGAATGACGTGGAAAACATGTAGAGATTATGAGTGCAATGAGAGAAGTCTTTAATTTTAACAATTTGTGTGTTAATTGGGATCTACACAAATAATTGTACTTTAACACTTCATAACATTTTGATTTTAGTCACTGAATATCCCTTTTTTCAATCGATTTAATTGGCAAAATTTACTCCCAGTTGATATGTTTTGTACTTTTGGCTTGACACGCGGTTGCAAACGTATGAAAATAGCACAACGCAACACAGTCACCTATCAAAGTTTCTTCTTTGAAAGCATCTTTTGTATTAGTTCTACATGTCGTTACTTGATCAGCTGTCTCATCTATACCCCTTGGTTTCTTTCCAACTATTCCCCTGTACTGTTCCTACACAATCTATTCATTGATGGCCGATCCCGAACCGGACATGTAAATCACATACCGAGTCAATAACCCGCACACCCGATCTACACAGCGAATCCGAATAATCGCGTGTGCAATACTAAGTTCCCGATCATCTTAAAATCGACCAGTCCGCTACGAACCCCAGTAGAGTATTGTTGAGCCAAGACAAGTGTCCCCAGAAGAGTGTTGTCAAGCCAAGACAAGTGCCTCCAGAAGAGTGTCGTCAATCCAGACGAGTTGATGTTATTTCTGTAAATCAAATTACTTTCTAAATTAATGATTAATAAAGAATCTGAATTCGAACCCCCGAAAAGGGTAAACTATTCTGTTCTTATTTCGAAAGGTTCGGTGGATCATAACGAAAGACTCTGGACGTGACTGAGCCTACCTCAATCCTCGACAAAATCATAAATTTTCATCAATTATATACTAAGGCTCATTTTCGTAACAGCAGAATTTCATATTCTCAATGTATACTTAAAATTGTGGGCGTCTGTGGTGCAATGGTTAGTGTGTGCGCCTCCTGTACATGAGATCGTGGGTTCGATGCCTGCTCTGACCACCTTAAATTTCTTTCGGCGGCGGTCACCTAGCATAGTGACACTATCGAGTATTTAGCCATGAGAAAGCTTCTATAAAATATCGTTTGGAACCGGTATAAAACTTTAGGTCCCAATCAGTGAGTGAAAACTGGAAAGCGCACAGCTCAGTGATTGTGAGAAGCTCTCCCCTGTCCCTTCATGGGATGATTTTTGTTTTTTTATCAAACCAACACTCAGGGGATGCCCCCTATAAGGGTGGAAAGAGTGAGTAGTGTCTGTTGACATTTGCCTTGAATCTTTGTATGTCAGAATTGGTGGGAAATACACTAGCCGGAAGTTAATTCCACATACGGACTGTATGGCTGAAGAATGAATTTTCTCTATAGTGTGCAGTGCGGTCAACCGGCCACGGGATAAAAAACGGATGAGGGTTCCTGGAAAGCCGCGTACTTCGGCTAAATAACCTCACGTCTGGCATAAGTTGACGGATGTCCGAGGAACACATACCGTGGAAGTATCGATAGAATAGCGATACGCAACCCACATTTCGACGATGCTCAAGGGAGGCAATAGAGTTGAATATCCTACTGTCCCCTATTAACACCGTCGCTCTCATCTGGACATGGTAGAAAAGTTCCAAAGATGTCTTTCTGATGGCCTGATGTACATAGGTGGTGTAAATATTTAGAAGATCAGATGGAGTGAAGTATTTCTTGCACTGCTTTAAAAAGCTTGACACTTGAATGCTGCTAGAGACACTTCATATACATGTTTTGCCCAACTTCAAATACATGTTTTGCCCATTGTATTTTCATGCCCAGAACATCAGGAGCATCTGATTCATCAATATACACACCGTCCATAGACAATGACGACACATCTGGGAAACCATTTATTTATTTATTAATTGGAACCCATTTATTTATTTTATACTTAAAATGTTTACGGCCGATGACATTAACCCCCGTCGCGGTTTAGCCAAACTATTTACCTACAACGGATTCGGCTGGCAAATACTCAAAAGTGGTATCGGGTTTCCAGCGATATATAGAAGCTTCGCCTGAATATATCCCTAAAGCTGTAGGCAGTTCCGTATTGATTCATACTGAATCCGCACTGATTCCTCTGAATCTAAACCAGTTAAGTCAAATTCGAACTGTTCTTATCGAATCTAAGCCGCTTATTCTAATGTTTACTATTGACTTACTTTGTCGATTGAGGACCCCATTGTGACGCCAAGGTAAATCATTCTCTGCTGACATCATTGACCATTTAAAATTACCTGATATGGTTAAATGACGGTTAAGCCAGGGCATGTACATCATGATGTCCCCGTAAGTGACTGAAAAGTTGCGTTAGATACATAAGTCCCTCACAAACCAGAAAACTTCTAAGATCGAAACAAGTCAAGATGTTGTAATGTAGTTTTAGCGGTGTCCGAACGAAACCCCGTCATGGACAGGGTTTTACGTTACCATACTCTAAACCTTTCGAAATAGGAACAAAATAGATTACACTTTTCTGAGGTTTGCATTCATATTCATTATTATTTTTCGTAACAATCAAAATAATTTAATGAACAGAAACAACATCACTTCTTTCATTTGCTTAAAACACTGGTCTTTGCTGGAAATCCCTCGTCTTGGGTTGAGAACACTCTTCTGGCTTCAATTACACTCATCTTGGATTGAGGACACTCATCTGAGTTCGAGAACACTCGCCTTAATTTGAGACACTTCGCAGGCTGGTCGATTCAGGATGATCGAGAACTTGATGTGGAGAACAAATTGTGGTTCGGTTCAGGTTTCGGTATGAACTTCCTAAGCCGTCAGGAACAGTTTGGGTACGTTTTTATTCCCCAGAAACAGTTCGTGTTCGATTATAAAACCTGAAGATCTCTGCGGACGGATCGGTTTCATCTGAGGAAAGTCAAGTGCGGGGGAATAATCAATCTGAACCACTATGATGGAATAGTCAGCCTAGCAGCTTGTGTGAAGAAATAGCCAGCCTAAGCCGCCATGGTGAAATAGTCAGCCTAAGACGCTATGACTGAGCAGTCAGCCGAAGCTGCTATGGTGGAATATTCTGTGGAAGCCGTAGTACTGGAATAGTCAGTCGAAGCTTCTGCGAAGATATAGTCAACTTAAGCCGCTATGGTGTTAGAATCAGCATAGGACGCTATGGTGGAATAGCCAGCCTAAGCCGCGATGTTGGAATGGTCAGCCTTAATACGCTATGACTGAGCAGTCAGCCAAAGCTGCCATTGTGGAATATTCTGTTGAAGCCGTAGTAGTTGAATAGTCAGCCGAAGCTTCTCGGAAGATACAGTCAACGTAAGCCGCTATGGTGTTACAATCAGCATAAGCCGCTATGGTGGAATAGTCAGCCTAAGCCGCTATGGTGGAATAGCCAGCCTAAGCCGCCATGGTGAAATAATCAGCCGAAGCCGCTATGGTGGAATGGTCAATTATTAATTAATAGCAACATTTTCTTAAAAGGTTTTAAAATTACGATTTATTTGAAATAAATGTTACCTTTTTATTTAGTATTATTATTATAATATATTTTATATACTATATATATGTACAATTTCAATTTATTATAATACATTTCAGATTTATATTTAAGAATTTTTTATTATATTTTTTTTATACTCTTTTATTATTAAGTTCTTTAAGTTTTAAAATGATTTCGGTTTACTTGCTAAATCTTATCAATTTATATAAATAATAAGTAAATTCGTCTTAAACAAATTATTGACAAAAATTCAATTTTAATAAGAAAAACTCATACAAAAAATTTAAATTAAAAAAATAAAACATGTAAAAAATAAATATTTTTCTTTTTAATGTTTTTTTAACCAAAACTAAAATTAATGATTTAAATTATAGTCGTTTTGCTAAGCAGAGCTCCCTTTTGTTGGTAAGAAACAAATAAAAAATCAATACAATAATTAATAATTTAACATGATTTTTTAATTTATAACATGAAATTTGTAAGGAAACTGATAAGAACTTAAAGTTAAAATTTTGTGAATTTAAAAAAAAAAAGCTTAAAATTAAAATCTACAAATGTCTTTGTAAAACAAACGTTTAATACATTTTATGCTCAATGAATATTTTTCTAATTTACATAAATTTCTGGCATTATTTCTAAAACTGAAAACATATGAAATTCAAATATATAGTAAGACCATTTTAACAATGTTTAATTGGTAAATAAATAGAAAAAATGTCATAATACCTAACGGATTTTTCAGAAATAAAAGTATAATTTTAAACAAAATTATAAACTTTCCAAAGAAATTTTCAAAATACCTAAATATTCTACAAAAAAAAAAACTTGTAACATATTCTTAATAATTGAGACTTAATTTCTATTGCAAAAATTGTTCTTAAGTCTATACGGTATTCCATACAAAAAGTTTCTTCATATACGGCTAATTTTTATACAAAACAATATTCATTTCCATTCTACCAAATATTTTCTATTTTTCAAATGAGTCAATCAAATACTTTTGTATTTATTTTGAATTAAAAATTGCAGCTTCGCCTTATTTAGAAAAATAAATAAAGGGTATATTCGGAAATGCATCAGCTAATACAGATGCTTGTTTGTTTGCAATTCCAAACTCAAAAAACCTGCGAAATTATCAGATGTTGCATTTACAAACGTGCTGCGCATCAGATGCACAACAGTAATGCATTTCCGAACAGGCCCAAAATTGCATCTTTGTCGTATAGAAAAAAATATAAAAATGTAACATAACTACATATATGTCAATTTACATGGATACAATAATCTGCTTTGACCAATCTTAAATGATATTGCAAAGAAAAAATCTGTCTTAAACATCAATATTTTAAAACCATCGACTTTAAAATCGCATACAAAAACGAACGGGCTCGTATGATTAAAATAGCATTTCTTTCAAGCTAAAGGTTGATGTGGTTTATGATTTATATTTGATGATTATCCTTAAATCTGTCTTCACCATCTCCGCTCCAAAGTCAACGGATTCGTATGAGTAATATTATTTCATGCCTAAGGACAGCTGATGTCTTGTACGATTTCTATCAACTTTTTGATTATTAAGTAAACACCATCTTGACATTAATAAAGGATATTTAGAATTATTTCTCAAGATGCTGTTATATTACTGGAAAACGTACAGCGCGTACAATGTCGAATAATGAATTGAGTATTAATTATACGTCATATTTACAAAATTTTCGTTACTTATACGTACTCTGCCATTACGTATGCGCCATCTCATCTCACATGTATAAATGTGTACCGATACATTTTTAGGGTTATCAATGTGTATGACTTCTTGTAGCTATCCAACACCTTAAAAACTTCCTAAGCATTAGGTCGCTCCTCGATTTCTCAATGCCGATGTAGTATGAGTGATTTTAGTTCATAGGTTTCTTCAGAAAACAGTAATTTGAAACCGGTCTTGGAACGCATTCCAGATTTTAATGCAACAATCCAAAAACTTCACCTAATAATAGATTCAAGTCAACTAACTATCGACTGCCTTCCAATTAAATTCTTCCTCAATATCGTACCAGCGATATATGAGTAATATTAATGTAACAGATTTAAATTATTCGGACGTACTTTACGTTTACGACTTGGGTTCCATTATCTACACATAGAGTTGAACCATGGAATCATGGTAGTGAAAATAGATTTAAATTTGTGAAGGAAATTAAGCTTAAACTTATTACTTTTCTGAAATTATTTCAAGAACTCTCTACTCTCAGACGTATTAGTCATATTAATTCAACGGACTGAAGAAGTGATGAACCGTGTATAAGTCACATATATTCAATCAAATGCTAAGTATATATGAAATGCATTGATTTGTTGTCCACCAGTTTGACATTTTTATACAAGGACAGGATATTCGTGACAGATATACATACACCTTTAAAACATATCTTCGGTAGCCGAGAAGCCTTATAAAAACTACAAATTCAATTCAATGAAAAGTTCAACAGACGTTTGACTTTCACTACAAATAACTGGCGGAGGCAATGCTATCAACAACATATTTTTTTAAAAACCATCTTCGATAGCCGAAAGCACATATGATTAACTCCAATTTAATCATTTCTACTATATTTTCTACATCACTCATACTACCTCAAACCATCACAAGACGTATAATTAACTTCAATTCAATATTTTTATAAAGTCCATCAGACGTATGATTTACGTTGTGTATTCTATATCACTCATACTCCCTCTTCTTATTGCAAATACACTTCCTCTACCTCGCCCTCTTCATCCAAACATTCAGTCGACTGCGATTGCAATTGTACCGTATGCAATTGTTGTATATGATGTGTTTCCACCACTTCCTCTACATCTTCGGCATCATCTACGGCCATTGCAGCTTCGACTACCTGATCAACATTACTGGTACCGTATTCCAAAAGATCTTCTTCATCCATATCCGCGGAGGTGGCTTGTGTTTGCGTTTGTATGCTCATTAAATGGGGTACATTCGTTTGATGATGATGATGCTGCTGCTGCTGATGATGTTCGGCGGTCTGATATTGCTGAATGCCTTGATCCGTATGATGATGTATGATAACTTGATGTTGTTGCTGCTGATATTGCCCTTGATGATGCTCTTCGATTTCTTCGACTTCATGAATTTCATGATGTTGCAGGTCATCCGCATGAGTGGTGAACACCAATGGAGGTGGTGAGACAGATGTTGCTGTTGATGTTGTGGGTGTGGCGGTGGTAGTGGTGACATGATGTTGTTGCTGCTGCTGGTGTTGATGATGATGTTGTTGTTGTTGTTGCTGTCGTATAATATGATCTGCGGCGTTTTGTTGTTGCTGAGACTTATTTGATCTCTTCAATGTGACGGTGACTTCAGAACCTAGGCCAGCTAATGAGACTGGTGTTACTGTGTTGGTAGTACTTGTGGACGAGGTACTATGATGATGACCACCACCACCTCCTCCTCCTCCTCCTCCTCGAGTCTGTATGACCCTCCTGGTAGTGGTGGTTGTGGTGGGACCTGATGAAGAGCTTTGTATAATGGTTGAATTGTTTTGATTATGTGTGTTGCTGTGGGTCGTTGAGTGGTTATTGCCCGCAGAATTGGGCGATATATAATTAATGAGCAATACCCGTTCTCCCGCTGCATTAGTAGTCGCGTGACCTCTTAACATGCGCCTCGTCGCCCTTGTCAAAGGCTGTGAAGTGGTGATTTGTACGTTCCCCTGCGCTCCACTGACCATTTGCGCCAATTCAGCGGCGCTGACATTCAAAACTTCACCACCACTTATAACCGTCGCATTACCAGTGCCCGTTTCATTAGCCGTGCTGGCGACAACGCCGGTTGTTGTTGCTGCCACTGTTGTCGTCGATGATGTTGTGCCCGCCGTTACGACCTCGACTCCGTTGCCTAGCGATGATGTTGCTGCTGCTGCAGCAGCGGCGGCGGCTGATGTTGTGGCCGTCGTCGACGCTGCTGCTGCAGTACCACCCTCGGAGGAGCCGCAGATCATATCGTTGGATCATCATTACGTATTATTACTGCCTTTTAAAATGAAAACCTTCTTTATCAAAACATTCTTATTGTTGCCCTTTTAGTTAAACAAAAAATAAATGTATCAATCCGGTGTGGTAGAGTTATGATGGGGTTTTAATGGGTGTATGTTAGTCATATATGGACATATGTTTGGATGGTATGATGATGTTGGTAAAAGTTTTGCCATCATGTTGTTTTAATAACATTTTTGTTTGCAATGTTAATTTGTTGCCACAAAGAATGACATTCGTTTTTGTAGTATTGAAGAGCGAAAAAAGAGAAGAAAATAGAAAACAAACATTTAAATATTAGTAAAATGATGATATTATGATGAACGTTAGAAATATATTTTATAAGAATTGTAATTGTGGTGTTAAATTGGTTTAAAATTCGAACATAAAATTGTGATATTTTATTGAGAACATTCGGCAAAGGTTAGTGGGTCGTATAAGCTATTTTAATTAACTGCAAGGTGTCAACAGTATGACGTATGATTGATATTTATTATATCCTCTACGGCATTTACATTCAAGTATATTATGGAATTTTTGGTATTAACAGTGCTTATTTCTTATGAAATTTAATATTTGTAATCCTCCTAATGCTTTAATCTCCGTCTGTGTAAACGCCGCATGTAACAGAGGCGAGGAGCCGATATTCATAACTTCGGTTAGGAGGGAAGTACTAGACCTAACTTTACTACTTAGCTACGACTATGTAACTGTATCCGATTGGAGCGTACTTTCTGATCACTCATTTTCAGATCATAGATATCTACAGTTCCACATAAATATCGAACCTCTGAAAAAGGAAGTTTTTAAAAATTATAGGAAAACGGACTGGAAAGCCTATCGTGGGCGCCTAAGGAAACTCTTAGGTTACCATCCAAATATTCCGACTAATGTGCCAGAGTTGGAAGAACTAGTTGGCAAATTTACTGATGCCTGCAGGAACGCGCTCAATGAGTCCTGTAAGACCAGTCGTTATTATGCTGCCAAGGGTAACAAAAAACCTCATTGGTGGAACGCTGAGCTTCAGGATCTAAGATCGTCCATTATGCGGCTTTTCAACAAGGCCAAAAAGAGCGGCGACCAAAGGGATTGGGACATTAACAAGATTAGTCTTAATCTATATAAAGGTGAAATCAAGAAGGCCAAACGGAAATCCTGGCGAAACTTCTGTGAATCCATTGAGGGAACCAACCAGACTGCACGCTTAAGATGCGTGCTCGCTAAAAACCCACCATGTGCGGGGTTCTTACTGAAAGACGATGGAACGTGGACGTATTCGTCTGAAGAGTCTCTTGGGATTCTCCTGGATACCCACTTTCCCAACGATGACAGAAATGCTGGTCATCAGCCAGAAGAGCTAGGCGGAAACTCACCTAGCTTCGAAAAAGTTCGCTCAATAGTGAGCAGAAAGAATCTGATATGGGTCATTAGATGCTTTAAGCCCTATAAATCACCCGGACCTGACGGGATAATTTCCGCACAACTACAGGAGGCACTGTACCTATCTTGTAGTTGGTTGGAGGCAATCTTCAGGGGCTGCCTTACGCTGGGAGTCATTCCTAGCATTTGGAAGAAAACCAAAGTGGTTTTCATCCCGAAAGCGGGCAAATGCTCTCATGTCAAACCAAAGGACTTTAGACCAATCAGTCTATCATCCTTTGTTCTTAAACCATTTGAAAGGTTACTGGACATTCACGTTCAAAGTAATCTTCCACAGAATTTACTATCGAGTTCTCAGCATGCCTATATCATGGGCAGGTCAACTGAGACGGCTCTCCACTCTGTAGTCAGCATAATAGAAAACTCTCTTGAGAATAAGGTCTTCGCTCTAGGGACCTTCCTGGACATCGAGGGAGGCTTCAACAACATTCAACCTTCGGCGATTCTTAGGTCGTTAAAGAATCTAGGAGTCGACCGCTTAGTGACACGCCTAATTGAGAAGCTTCTGGTGCATAGATCCGTCAAAGCTGAATGGGGTGGTGTTACAATTGCTAGGACCGTTAACAGGGGGACACCGCAGGGGGGAGTTCTGTCTCCACTATTATGGTTAACTTCTGTCAATGAACTGCTTCTTGGATTGGACAGGGCCGAATGCCAGGTCTTTGCCTATGCCGATGATATTGCTGTCATCTGTACGGGTAGAAACCTCAATTTACAACCAGACTACTTAGTCTGATTTCGAACTGGACGGCTAACAACGGACTATCGCTTAACCCACTTAAAACCGAGCTTATCTTGTTCTCTCGGAAATATAAAATACCCGCATTTGAACTGCCGTCAGTTAATGGGGTGCAATTACAGTTGACGGAAAAGGTCAAGTATCTGGGAATAATTCTCGACAGAAAAGTGTCTTGGAAACCGAATGTGGAGGAGAGGGTGAAAAAGGCGTCTGTTGCTCTTTACTGCTGTAAAGGGGCGATAGGAAAGAGTTGGGGACTGTCTCCTAAGATCACCATGTGGATTTATACGGCAATAGTCAGACCAATACTCCTCTATGACGTCGTAGTTTGATGGAGGTCCCTCCAAAAGAAATATATTCTGAATTCCTTGATGAAAATTCAAAGATCAGCACTGATTAGCGGTAGTGGGGCAATGGGCACGACGTCAGGTACTACACTTAGTGATATCCTGAACATCTGTACTCCTGATATCATGGCCGAATAGGTAGCCGCTACATCCCTGGTGAGAATCAGAGATTGTGGCGTCATATCGGGGCATTCCGGACACGCTGAATTACTGCACCGGATCAACTCTATTCCCGTAAAAACGGAGGGTATCCCATACCTTCTACCAGCGACAAATCTAAGGACTTCTATTCCGAACAGGAATACGTGGGAAAAGTCACTGGAAGGGGATCCAATAGTATAAGATTTTTCACGTATGGATCAAAATTGGACGAGCAAGTAGGCTATGGGGTCCATTCACCGGACCTAAATGTATATATCTCCTTCAAGCTGCCTGGTCACTGTAGTGTATTTCAGGCGGAAATTACCGCCATACTGGAGGTTGCTGAACTACTGAAAAGTAGTGTCACAACCTTCCGGAGAATATGCATCTACACAGACAGCCAGGCTGCCATAAAATCCCTGGAAGTCATTTTTGCTACGTCCCTGATGGTGAAAGAATGCCACTCATCACTTAGGGTGATGGCAGAGTATTTTGACATCAGGCTCATCTGTGTACCGGGGCACAGCGTCATTCCAGGAACACCCTCACTTGGAATGTCCTGCTCTAGCAGGACTGCAAAGTAGGACATTCGGAACACATTTAGTTAGCACCGTAGCCCTACAGAATATTCCTGTAGGGCTTATAGACAAATTCATTGAAAGGACAAATTGGCTAGACGACTAGTCAATAGTTGCTATGGAGGAAACTGCAGGTATCACAATGGGCTTCTTTAGCCTAAGTTTTAGATGTTTTATTCTGAAACAAAATTCTGATTCAAAATGATTCTGTATGTTGAACAGGGCCGAATGTGTAGTGGAAAATCCAAATTAACAGTACAGATGTTGGAGAAAAAAACTTAAAGTTTGACTCGTTTTATTACTACACTTCCTCAGAGGGCCTATAGTTTTCAAAAGCACCAATGATCATTTACACCATTTTTGTAACGCCTCCAGGAAAACTCCAATCATTTAGCTTTAAGGAATGTAAACACACATTTCTAAATAGTCTTTTGTGGATCTATAACAGTTCCAAAATTATCCTGTATAGAATACGTTGCTTGAGAACCAATATCAAAAATTTTGCTGGGAAGGTACGTTCATACATATGGAAAATAAGGATCATTTTTAAAGGAAGTGTTAAGGGGAAAATATAATATACATATGTACAATGTCAATTAAAATGATAATTTAAAATCAAACACCATGCCAAAGTCTTTACATGCCTTAAGCAACCTTAATGATATTTAAAAAGAAATAAATTAAAGACAGAAAAAAATAGATGAAGAAAGACCCAGTTAAACAAAAGCCAAAGATCAAATGGATTATACAAAGCAAATTTATAAAACAATTTTATCCTCTACAGCACAAAGTTGAAATGGATAGGGAAACGAAAACAAACATTGTATTTTCACAAAATAAATAAAAAAAATAAACAATCCATGTGTTAGTAAATAAAGTTCATTTCAGGTTTAAATTTGTAAATTTTATTTTTTTATTGTTCCATTTAGATAGAAATAAAATGTAAGCAGTATTTGGTATTTAAAACTAAAGAATTTGTTTAGCTAAATTTAAACAGAAAGTTGATAGTTAAGAAATTAAGAATTAGATAAAAATAAGATTAATCTAAGAACTTAAAACTAAAAGAAATATATATTACCACAAGGGAAATCATGTGTCAACGATTTAGCAAATAACAGAATTATACACATTTTCAAATTTTTCCTAAACACCCCATCCATAATGATTGATTAAAAACATACAGTAAATGTCAAATATCAAACGAAAGTAGGTAAGTGAATTAAAATTACTGTATAAGTTATTTGAATGTAATCCACAAAGCAAAAATACAAAACGTATGATTGATTTTAATTATTTGTTTACAACGTGTACGACATTTAAAAAACAATTTAAAGATTTATAAGCTGCGTATAAGTTATTTGAACTCAATTCACAAGATATGATTTGTATTTTCATTTTGTATTTGTATTAATTCATTGTTATAAATATATATTTACGAGTATATGTCATAAGCTTTAGAACAAGCTAAGAAGCTGTTTGTAAATCTGTTTAATTTAATGATTTGAACGTTTACATAAAATTTGAAATTCGTTGTCTTAAATCAAATCTTAATTCCTCAATAATATTGTTTTTTCCTTATCTCAAAAAATTCATTTAAGGCGCATCATTTTTGACATCTACTGTATATTTTGTGTTTAAATAAAAATTACAAAAAAATCAACAAATATTGTACATTTTAGGAATTTCAACTTCAATTTTGTAAATTAATTTCTCTTTAAGAAAAAATAATGTTTAATTACTTTAAGTAAAAGTATCTCAAAAAATTTAATTCATTCATGATTCATAATAAGTGTTTAACTATCTATATTACAGAAGTGTTTTTCCAAAAAAAAAATATTTCGGACAAAAAAATTAATGATAATTCAAAAAAAAACTACAACTAAATTTGTCATAATTAGTTTTAAAATCAAGAAAGAATAAAACTATCTTCCAATAATAAGGCACTCATCGTTAGAAAATGAATAGTTTTGTGATTTATTCTCCTTGAAATTTATCCAAAAACTTGATAGAAAAATTCAAATATGTGTCTAAAATTTGGTTCGAAAATAAGTAAAATTTTTTTTAATATTCAACCTTGTTAAATTGCAAATTAAATTGTAAACTTGGTTTAAAAATTAATAAAGTACATACAAGAAAAAACTCTTAATTATTTTCCAAAGTTTGAAATGTTTCTTGTGCTTGATAAAGTATTTAACGTACAACTTAATATAAAAATAAAAAGTACAATTAACCGCCGTAATGCTATAGTACAACCAAAAGTTTTATGTAAAATAAATTAAAAAAAATAATAATAAATTCATTCTTAAAAATAATAGCAATTTTCAATGAATATCTAGATAAAGACAGTTTAAATGATTTTCTTTTAACAAAGGTAAGAAGACCAGGCTTTCCCACAGTTTGTGTATACAAAATGCAGCTTAGATCGAAAAAAATGAGTTTATTCCTTAAAGGTGAAATAAAAATTTCATAAAAAAAATTACGGTTCATAAAAGTTTCCACCCAAAGTTGATATAATTTCGGGACAGAAACATCTATCTCGCCGTGAACCTTATTGAAACAAAAACAACAGAAATCTAATGTTCCCGTATGATTAATATTAATCTGTTCCACTTATGCGTATGATTAACGCCACCATTAAACACTGCAATCGTCATTTAATACTGCTGAACCACATTGCGACAAAAAAATTAATGGACGTATTCATAAAAAGTTATGAGAGGTTTGAGAGACGATCTATGATACAAAAACTCTCTTAAACCTCTCACAACTTTTTATGAATAATGGGGTTAGGTCAATTGTTGTCGTATCGTCAACATTAATATGTTTTGCGTATGCGTATGATAAATACCATCATTTAACACTACTATCGTCATTTCACACTGCTGTAACCCCTATTTAAACAAAAGTTGTGTTCACCATATATGGTTGTTCACTCAGAAGTCGTTTCTTTAGCCGTATGACTAATATTAATTGTTTCAACTTTGGCATATGATTAATATTAATGTTTTAAACTTTGGCGTATGATTAATAAAAACAATTATATCCCATGAAGGCATAGGGAAGAGTTTCGCACAATCAGTCAGCTGTGCGCTTTATAGTTTTACACTCACTGTATGATTAATAGCAAAAATTAGCACATCTACAGCATAGTGTGTTAACCTATTTTAAAGAAATAGTATTCACAAAAAGGTGATTTTGTTTGATGATAAATATCATCATTTAACACTGCTATCGCCATTCCACACTACTGTAACCACTATTTAAAGAAACATGGCGTTCACCATATATAGTTGTTCACTCAGAAGTCGTTTCTTTAGCCGTATGACTAATATTAATTGTTTCCACTTTGGCATATGATTAATATTGATTTTTTAAACTTTATCGTGTAATTAATATTAATTGTTCCAACTTTGGCGTATGATTAATAAAAACAATTATATCCCATGAAGGCATAGGGAAGAGCTTCTCACAATTGGTCAGCTGTGCGCTTTATAGTTTTACACTCACTGTGATTAATAGCCAAATTTAACGCATCTACAGCATAGTGTGTTAACCTATTTTAAAGAAATAGTATTCCTAAAAAGTTGATTTTGTTGTCGAATAATTAATATTCATCTTGATTACGTTTGTCTTAGTCGAAATGCCACTAGTGGTAATTTTATCAAAATACAACGAAATTAACACTAGTCGAAATTTCATATACTGCAACCGTAACCAGGGTGATTACTTTCTCACTTATGCGTATGATTAATGCCAGCCTTGAACACATATATGACATAGTGCTCAATTTTTTGAAGGGAAAACTTGTTATAGTTTGTAATTTTTGTAAGAAAAATCTTGTCTCTTGAACATGAACATAATTGTCTTGGCATTTTTTGCAAATAACCCATTCCAAGTCGTAAATTAAGAAATATTTATTGTAACAAATCATGATTTTAAGCAAACAAGCAGCATTCAATAATTTGCTTGAAATGATAATAACAAGAGCAGATTCGGAAATGCATCACTGCTACGCCATCTGATGCGCAACATGTTAATAAATGTAACATCTGACAGCTTTGCTGTTATTTTGTTTTGGTAATTGCTAACAAACTGCGCAACAAACAAACATCTGCATCAGCTGTTGCATTTCCCTATAGACCCGGAAAAAAGTTTCCGAAAACAAAATGGATTAAAAAAATTTAACAGTTTTTGTGTTGTGACTTGAATTATAATTGTTACAATAACCTGCCCTTATATATTATGTATTTGCTGACGTATTTGAAACCTGAAGAGGCCATACAATGCATTATGTAGTAAATACATATTTACAATTAAGTGATTTTACGTATGATTAATAATAATTTAACATCTCTAAAAGATTAAAGAAAGTCTAATTTGTCATAGAGAAAAACCCGCAGTTCAACTGTAAGCTCTTTTTTGACTGAGAAGAAATACCAAAGAATTACATTTTCATAAAACAAAATCCATTGTAAGATGAAACTAAATAGAAACCACAAATGATGGTGTGCGTGGCGTATGATTGATATTCATTTGACTCACTAGTTATACGTATAATTTATGTTACAGAAAACTTCAATGCCAGTACGTATAATTGATATTAACCTTTAACAATAATACAAATGATGGCGCCAAATTAACTAACAATTTTTTTCAATAAAACATTTTCTTAATACAAACATATTTGTATCAACAAAATCGAAAAGGTCTCATGTCGGTTTTTTTTCGAAAAGTTCTCATCCCGGAAAACTGTTACAGCCTTTTCTTCAGCACTAAAGTACTTATATTATATTTAAAAAAATGCAATATTTTATGAAATGTATTAAAGAGAGGCTAGAGTTTGATCTCTCAAATTCTTTCGAAATCAAAACAAATACAAAATAAGGTCGTTTCATAAACAACCCCCTTTGTATCAATTTAAATGTATTAAAGAGAGGCTAGAGTTTGATCTCTCAATTTCTTTCGTAATCAAAACAAATACAAAATAAGGTCGTTTCATAAACAACCCCCTTTGTATCAATTTAAATGTATTAAAGAGAGGCTAGAGTTTGATCTCTCACATTCTTTCGAAATCAAAACAAATACAAAATAAGGTCGTTTCATAAACAACCCCTTTTCTAAGAACGAATCAGATATATAGTTGGAAAGGCTTTTATTAATATACAATTTTGTTCCACTAGTTTTACAGTTAAATTACATTAAATGCTTTTTAGATGTTATGACGAATAATGATTGATATTAATTTTTGGTATTTACACCGTTGATTTTTGGCGATCTCTCCATAAAACTTTTTCTTAGATGAAACCTAGATTCGATTTCTTAAGAGTCTGAGAACTATACAAACTTATGTACAACCTATAATATCCTTAGCTTAATCCCAGTAGGAACAATTACTACCTCGAATCTAGTTTGTAACTAGTGTTTATGAAATATCAAACTAGTTCGTCTACATACAAACAGCTTTATACATGAACATTGCAGTCTTTGGTTTGGGAGAAATTGTGGAACTAGTTGTCAATCAGTTTTACGCCGTTTTTACGATTTGAAAATCTAGCGGCACTGGAAAAAATTGTAAATAGTTATTAGTTCATAATGGTTCTCAGTTAAAATTGAAACAATTTTTCACAATTATATTCAGGTATTCGGGGTGTATGATTTATATTAACTAAAGATTGCCAGTACGTATGATTGATAACAAATTGTACTTAATTTGTACGCGTATGACGTATATTAATAGTTTTTGATTAGATCCGATTGAAGTTTAATTTTTCTACAGAATGTTAAATGCAGTTCAACTGCAACTGCCTCCATCGATATCTGGCCTAAGCTGAATCATAATATTTTTCCAAGTTAACCTGCCTCAACTCAACTAAGGTCAGATTCCATAAACTAAAATTGGAAGTTTTGAACAATGGCGACTTTTTTAAAGCCTAAGTATATTTTTATGTACAAATTATAGCCAGATTGTAGAGAAATTGGTAGACTATGGTCTTTTTTCTTCAACACTTTTCTTGTCTCTATTCAGATATTCATTGCATTTTTAAATTCTTAAATAACTTAAACCATTAAATGAGAATTTAAACTTAAAAGATTTAGAAAATTGTTATATAAAAACAGATACAGATGATATAAAAATAAAACAATTCTTTAGGAAAAAAGTTGTTATAGTATATTTTGTTTAAAAATATTTAGGCAAATTAACAAAAAGAAATGTAAAGCCAAGACTTATCCATAAATCTAATGAAATACTACCACATTACAAGCTCTTGAAACTAAAGAAATAGGTAGTAGACAAAAAGCAGAAAGAGGGGAATTCTTTTAAACATTCTTCATTGAAATCAAATTTAAGATTTTATGTATAACGAACAGAAAATTTTATATACAACTATATTCCTGACCTTCATCAAACTCTTTTGCTCACAAGAATCAAATTCTCTCACATTACATGTCTGCGGGCTACGATCTTTAATCTCTTCCCTACAAAAACAAAAATTATTTAAAAGAATTGCCCTTTTCCTGGTTTGGAAGAAAGCTTCATGTTTAACAACAAGTTCTACAAAACAAAACAGTTTACCATTACAAAAGTTTGTAAGAGGGGGATAAGATAAGAATTCAAAATTAATATTATTCAAAATTATACTAAATAAATTTCAAAACATTTCGCTAATAAAGAAAAACACTTAGAAAATATAGTATATAGTTAACTAAGGTTAGTATATGAACTTAAAGTGGATAGGTTATGTTAGGGTAAGGGTTTTATAGCTTGTTGATTGGTAATAAAAATTGCACATTGCCAAAGGCTTGTATGAGGATTGGGTGGGGGTTTGGGAAGTAGAGGTTCCATTTTTAAAAAATTCATATTCCAAACACTTGTAGTAGGTGCCTTAATTTCATAATGACTTAAGGTCGTGTTGTGATGTTGGTGTTGGGAGGATGGTTATCGTGTTGAATTGTTTTGTTAAAATCTCATCACAATGTTGAATGTGTTTCGAATTCAGTCATATTCACCTGATTCATATTGCCCAAGATCTGATGACCCTGCAGCGTTTGTACTTGGGCAATTGAGAGTGATGTTGTGCCATCGGTATTTTCTGTTTGTGTTACTATCTGTTGGCCCTGTTGTTGTTGGGCCTGTTGCTGCTGTTGTTGCTGCTGCTGTTGTTGCTGTTGCTGCTGCTGTTGTGTCGGCGTCGTAGTAGTAGCCGTTGATATATTACCCGATTGATCTATTATATGATGTTGTTGTATCTGTTGGGCTTGTTGCACCTGTACTTGTTGTACCTGCTGTTGTTGTTGCTGCTGCTGTTGTTGCTGCTGTTGATGTTGCTGTTGTTGCCCGTTATTTGTTGTGGTCACTGTCAATGTCTGTTGTCCTTGGGTTTGAGCATCTGGATCCTTTTTCACTTGAACGGTCTGTAGTGTATGAAGCGATTGTACAGATTGTACTTGTGGTACAGTGCTTACGGCCGTCGTTGTAACAGTCGATGAACCCGAGGAATTAGCTGCTCCTGGTGGTACGGCCATCGCTGTCTTTTTGCCAGGTGCTGGAAAATTAAAGTGGATAGATATAAAACAAATTGTGTAGTAATGAAAAATATGAGGAAAATTTGGCTGGGGCAAACCACATTTAGAGACGGGCGTATTAGATTGCTGTCGAAATCTGAATTACGATAGCGCGGTTGTAGCTAAAATTTGAAAAGATTTTTCAAATTTGAGTCAAGATGGATTCTTAGGTCTCTCTATTGGCATCATTTATTTAAATATTTCTGATGTTCCTTCACAAATGCCTTATAATGACGCGAAAGCGATGGGGCGATCCGACCACTGTTTCATATCGTAATTTCGAAAGGCATTTTCAGGGGTCAATTAGAGCTTAGTCCCCCAAAAAACGTGTACTTAAGAAACCTTATTCCTCAATTCACTTGATTGTTATAAACATTTTCACGTTAGACTTTAGGAATAAGTTATTATAGTCCAACAGGACTTTAGTTTGCTACAGGAAAGCTTAAATGCTTTCCATTAGGATACAAACTTCGTATATAACTAGTAAAATCTATTGCAGTTCAGACTAGGATCAAATCTCTATTCCAAATGTAAGGACTGTGACTATTGTAAATACGACACACTATCGCATTGAAGACTGGCGTGTTTTTATATTGAAAAACTTATTAGTATGAAACAAAACTATTAACTCGGAACAAGTATTCGTCTGCAGAAGATTGATATTGTCAAGTCAATAGTTTGGAAGAACTTGCCACCTTACTGCTACTTTGGAACTAAAGACACTGAAATTGGTTCATATTTCACTGGTTTATAAGCTAGTTCTACCGTTTTCTACTATTCGGAAATGCATCACGGCTATGATGCGCATATGGCAGTACTGATACCGACCAGCTGATGCAGATGCATGTTTCTTGTGCTGCACATCAGATGCAAAAAGTCGTGTATATCCAAAAAGGACTAATGCTAGTCTAGACTAGTTCCCATAACATCCCATGAAAGGATTGGGAATTGCGTCCTGCAATTTCAAATTTCGTCAGCTACTCAATAGCGACCATTTCAGACGCAACCTGCGGCGACCCTGTTGCTCAATGCAACCCCTCAGCTGACCACGTCAGACATACAGTCGCCTCAGACAACTCAGCTGTGCCCTACAGCTCCCAACTCGTCACGGTTGCACTCACCAGCCAATCAGTTGCACCCCGTGACCCCTAAGCTGCTTTCGACAGCTTCTCAATTGCCTCCGGCAATACCCCAGCTGCGCCAGACAGCTCCCAACCCATCGCCACGACGCCACCCTCGCCGGCAACTACATACAGTTGGTGATCAGCAAAGATCCTTGTTGCCGCCGTTCAGGAGACTAAGCTCACCAGTGAGTGTAGACTTTCATCTCATGGGAACTATGTCATCATTCGGAGAGCCAGGAGAGAAATCACGGTGGTGGGCTCGCGTTCATCATCAAGCGATGCGTGAGCTTCAGACTCACAGACCCACCCTCCCCTACCCAGCCCGATCAGTTCCTTGAAGCGATGAGACTGGAGATATCATTATTGAAATGGTGAATGTGTATATTCCGCCCGTTAATAGCATTGTGCAAACTATCACCCCCAATTACCACCTGATGCTGCGCGTCTAGCGGATCAGCGCGATCTCATACGCGCCAGCAAACCCGACCGATGAACGAAAAATACCCCTGACGGATGAGATTAATTTACTCACCAACCAGCACCTTCGTGATAGATGGCTAGAACATCTGCCAAACTGCAATATTGGTTCGAAAAGGCTATGGTCGACAATCAGAGGCGTATCTGGTAATAGAAATAATAAGGATCACATTGCTATCGCGTTTGATAGTACGAATTACACAGATGCCAAGAAATGCGCTACAAAATTCTGCCAGGAATTTATTACACACCCAATCCAGCAGAATAGGACCAAGAGAGCTGTAGTTCGGAGAACGAAGAATTTCAAAACGATCTAATACCCTGCTACTTCACACCCATGGAAGTCGAAGCCATAATCTCCAAATCGAAACCCTCTAAAGCTCTCGATCCAGATGGCACCTCGATGCTAATGCTAATGCTAAACCAATAGGGATTTGGTATCTCGCGCATACGCTTACCCTTTTGGTATGCCAACTGGTCATACCGGACGTGTGTTAAACTGCTCGAGTTATCCACTCCTAAAACTTGAGTCGGAGTCATTCCGCCCGACCTCCCTCTTATGACCTGTAGCAAAGGTTTTGGAGTCCCTACTCTTGCCGACCCTGAAATAGTATTAAAGCCAATCACCAACATGGCTGCAGTCAAGCGCATAACACTTCGACAGCATTAAACGAAGTAACTACACATACTATCACCAATTGCCTTAATCAGAGCATACTCGCTGAACGAACCTGTCTAAAGCTTTCGACACTGTTGATCACTCGATCCTGCTCCAGAGCATCTTGAACTCGTCCCTCCCCAACCTTACCAATCGTAGTATTTGTAGAGTTCAGGGTCCAGAATTCCCATTATCGCAAGATAAAAATTGATGTGTCACAAGGAGGAGCACTGCCAACTATTCCATATACATTTATCTTGCGAATCTTTCTGCACCCCCTCAAGGAGTTAGTATTGTGTCGTTAGTATTGTGCCTCGCACGTAAACGTAGACAACATAAGCGCTAGAATTTACAGCTATCTGGCCACCAGTGTTGCCAGAAGTGACGATTTATCGTCATTTTGACGATTTTTAGTCACAAAAACATAAAATGACGATTTGACGATTTCAGCTTCTGGAATGACGATTTTTAGTCTATTCCAAAATTGAAATTGTTGGTAATGCAACAGCGACAGCTATATACTATATTTAAACATAAACTTAACCCATCAAGGGATATTGGGTAGAAAAACTACCCACAAATGGAACCATTTATGAAATAATAGAATTATCGAGATTACATTTTTGTAGACGGGCTGGGGAAGTATAGAACTATTAAAAACTTACGATATTAATGTATAAAACATACCGTGTCAATAATATACATACATATGTATGTAAATACCCTAAATATTATCTGTGTGACGTTTAATCAAATTCACACAATTGAATCGGGGGTCAGCCAATTAGGGGTTAATGAAAATTATTCATGAAGGACAAAAACTGCATCAACTCTTCTTTTTTACCCTATAAAATATAAATTTACAATTCCTGTTCACATTTCTTTCAGAAATCTCCAGTGTTGTTTTATTTTTGTATTAAGCCGCCAACATTCTGCGTCTTGACGCCAGGGAAATAAAAAGAATTCTAATTTTTGTCGTTTACGCCAGAAGCGACGTCAAATGCCAGCTTTTGTTTTTCTTCCATAAGAATACGTGTACAAATTTGTACCGCCTACGTTATCGCTCCGATTGTGTTCGTACACATATTTGTCAACTCTGTTCGTTGGTTGTTTGACCAATAGTTGAAGAGATTTCGGAATAGAGTTTAAATAAAGATATATGAATTTTAAAAATATTACTATAACATATTGATTTAATTGCTTTGTTTTACTGTTTCTCCCCCACAAAAATATTGATATTTGGTACAGCAATTGCAGTTTTTAATGTTGACGATTTTTTGACGATTTCGAAAATTTTTTTTGACGATTTCACGATTTCTGCACCTCCAATTTGACGATTTCTGACCGACTTTATCTGGCAACACTGCTGGCCACCCTCACTAGCTTTCTGCAGGAACGGAATTTTCAGTTAACTCCGTCGAAGTCTTCTGTAACCGTTTTTACTACTTGCACCAAAGAAGTAAAGAGAGAGTTCGACATTTCTGTCAATTCACAGTCCGTAACCCCCATTTCACAGGCCGTAACCCCAAAATTCTTGGAGTTATTTTCGATAATCTCCTTACATTCTCGAACCATGCGGATAAATTTAGGTGAAAAGTCCACATCCGTAACAAGGTCTTAAAGGCCCTTGAAGGGACAACTTGGGGCAAGGAGAAGGAGACAATTGTAGTGACTTATAAAGCTAAAAGTCGCTCTATCTTCAACTATGCCGCCCCGATTTGGACTTCATTCCTAAGTGAAACTCAATGGAAAGGTCTGCAGAGGACCCAAATAGTGCACTTCGAATAGCACCGGATGCACACAAATGACGAAAGTAGATCACTCACATGACGATGTTGACGAGACAGTTTCTTCTGGCTTGGCATCTGCCCAGTAACCCTACCATCATATTCTGATGCAGAATCCACCTCCTCGTCACATCCGGTAGGACATCAGACGCTACTGCGAGGACATTCAAGACGTCATTCCATTTGACGTCAACAGACTGTCGACAGCAGTAGCCCAGAAACCGTTGCACAGCACGGCGGTGTCAGAGGCCATAAATGACTATTCTTGCAACAGGGTACTTAATGAACACCCACCAGTTATGTCGGATAATGAGATGCTTCTGCTCAGGCACACCAGACCCATTTCTGACCCAGCTTAGATCTGGTTGGAGTTATATTCTGAATTCATACAGATCGAGGATAATCCCTACAAAGCCCTCGCGCTCAGTGGACATATGTGAGAGACCCATGAAGGTGGCACAATTGCTCTAGCTCCCCACCCAGTGACACATAGGGGTATTAAGTTTGTTTTTACATCTTTCAGGGAAGAACGAGTGGAAACAGACAATCTTGTACAACAACAAACCATTGTTTTCTCCACACCTTGCGGGTAATGGGTAATCGTGAAGGGATTGGGAATCGTATCCCATGGTCGTGGATAACAACCACTCTTTTTCAGGAGAGCGGATCACCGTCAGGACATGGGACTGTCCTTGGAGATGGATTGGGAATCGTATCCCATGGTCGTGGATAACAACCACTCTTTTTCAGGAGAGCGGATCACCGTCAGGACATGGGACTGTCCTTGGAGATGGAAAGTTTCTGATAGCCATTTGCTTGGGAGTGGTCAGAAATGACTCCTTGATTGCGCAGTCCAAGCAGTTCGCTACTTCCGCAGCATGTCCTGGGCAATGGCTTTATCGGAAACCTCCGTTAACTAGCTAAAGTGAGAAGGCGAAAGGAATGAGCAAACTGATTGGTTATGTGATCACTGATACGTCTCAAGTTTATTAGGTGATCCTGTAACTGAAGCTCTTCGAACTAGTGGGCATATTCTTCTATCCTTTGAAGGCGGATGATGCAAAACCCCTGGCCAACGGCGGATCAAAATTGAAGAAACCAAAATCCAGTTTCGACACACTTCATTCTGGTCAGCGTTTGATAAATAATGGGCGGCTGAAACATAATCATCCTGGCAGTAGATAAAATACAAACCACGGTGGGGTGGGTGGGTTTGCCTCCCGACACCGTTATGTAGGCAATGAAAAAACAACGAAAAATATAATAAACGAAGAAACCCCCTAACTGTTGACCACCCTCGCAAACATTATAAGGACCAAGACTTAAGGATATGTACCTGAAATGTGCGAACAATATACAGGACGGGTGCCACTTTTCAATTGGTGGATGTCCTCGAAGAAAAAAAGCTGGCATCACAACTATTCAGGAAATGCGATGGACAGGATATGGCTGCACCAGAGAGAAAAACTGCGACCTTTACTGCAGCTGACATGAGCGAAAGCACGAATTCGGGTGGGGTTTTATAGTTGGCAAGAGACTGCGACACCTAGTTTCAAGGTTCCACCCAGTGGATGAACGCGTAGCCACTATTCGCATCAACGCGAAATATTTCAACATCTCGTTAATTTGAGAGCACGCACCGACAGAGGTCAAAGATTATGAGGTCCAAGAATCATTTTATAAGCGTCTGGAGGAAGTATACGAACGCTGCCCTGACCACGACATGTAAGATTATTCTAGACGATTTTAATGTCAAATTGGGAAAGGAAAGAATCTTTCGACCAACCACAGGTAATCACAGTCTACATGATACCACCTTCGACAATGGAATAAGATTGATAGACTTCGCCGCTGCAAAGAACACGATAGTTAGTATCACGATTCCAGCATAAGGACATACATAAGGCGACCTAGTTATTTCCTGATCAGAGAACGAAGAACGAAGGATAAGCCATTGTATGACGGAGAATGTCGCATTGCAACTGATGAAAAAGATGCTGCACGAATGGCAACGAAAGAGACAGTTACAACGCGTGCTGTAAATGAGCGGTACAAGAGGCTGAGCAGGCAGGAAACCCAATTATTTAGGTGAAAAGACCGAAATGTGCAGGATGAACAATGAATCCCGAAAATTTCTATTCTTTAGAGATCGAATAACGGGTCGAATGGGCTGCCCTCAAGCAAGGACGAGAATGGGAATCTGGTGACTGATAAGCAGTGTGTGCTCAAAATGTGGAGAGACCACTTTTCAGCACTACTCCACTCAGATTCTTCCACTGAAGATCAGGAGATAATGATTGTGGCAGACTGTGAGAAAAGCTGCAGTAAATACGAACAAGACCATCAACACGAAAATCCATATGTTGCTGGAGTGTTGTGACGACATATACATCATGGGGCGAAATTTGTGAGAGGTTACTCCAGTATTTTCAAGAATCGAAGTTGGGTCTTGCTGTAAATGATGGCAAGACAAAATTGATGGCGTCAACGACTAGACAAACCTCTCGACTTGGTACGCATTCGAACGTCGATAACCGATTTAATTTTGAAGTGGTTGATGAATTGATCTAACTTGGATCCGCCGTGAACAAGGACAACAACGTCAGCCTGGAGATAAAAGAATTGTGCTTGCAACTGCTCATCAAGCAGTTTAAGAACAAAGCCCTCTCTCGACGGACAAAGGTCCAGCTATACCAGACTGTCATTTTATCAGTCCTGGCATATGGCTCCGAAACTTGGGTCATATCGCAAGTTGATGAAAAATACCTGGGAGTATTCGATAGAAAAATTCTCCCAAAAATAGGTCCTGTTAAAGAAAATGGCGAGTACCGACGTCGTTGGAACCAAGAGCTATATCATTTATATTCTGACGTGGACAGAGCTTAGGAGAATCAAATTAGGCCAATTGCGTTGGCTAGGCCATGTTCTCAGAATGGACGAAGATGAGCCAGCGCGAAGGGTTTTCGATAATGTACCCGATGGAAGCAGGAAAAGAGGACGACCAAGACTCCGATGGAAAAACCAAGCCGAATAATCCCTCCGCATCTTTGGTGTTACCAACTGGCGAGAACCAGTTGAAGAAATATGTTAAAATTTGTTTTATTTGTTTGTTTTTTTTTTGTATATTTTGTTATTAATATGTGTAAGACATCTGACCTCCTGAGGTGTAAAATAATCAATAAAAGTAAAGAATCACCATCCAGGCTGAGACAATTTTACTGTCCGAAACAAAACTGGACGCAATGCTTTTAACCTTTTGACGACCACAAACAACTATAGTTAGCCTAATGGCCAGTTTTTCAGAGCGAGTTTAAACCGCGGATTACTAAAACTGAGATTAGATTTAATCTTAGTTTAACTGTCCATTCTGTTTTTCAGTGCACAGTTAAATACATCACAATTTTTTTTACTCTGTCATGGCAACCCTGTGCAAATATCAAATATATCAACAGTTGTTTGTTGTTATTTGTCAAGAACTGCATATGCAGATGCTTTTGTTAGTCGGAATCTTACATAGAAGTCATTATCGCCAAGCAAATTGAAGTGATTTGTCCGGGTCATTATTGTGCGTTGTGTTCTTGTAACCTCATAACAAAATTCTTCGCAAATTTCTTGGTCACTAATGTCTTCTAGATCCGAGGAAAAACTCCAAAAAATATCAACAAAATGTTTTATTGTTTACATACACAAAAATTCTTCTTCTTGTTTTTCATTGCTGCTGTCAAAAGCCAACACAATCTAAACTTAGTTTAACTCGCACAAATTGGACAGTTAAACGTAGTTTTACCTTTGACTGAAAAAATTAAAATCTGGTTTAAACGTAGTTTAACTCATATCCGAAGATGATCTCCGCCTGAAAAGCTGGCCATAAGTGTTTTCGGCACCTATAATTGTACAGGTAGAAGATAGAGCAAATGTATCTATAGAAAATTTAAAGAGAGCATTAGTGGCAAGAACAGTGCAGCAGGAGTCAATTCTCTAACTGATCCGATTTGACTCCTATGAGTCATCAAAGTGAATTAAAAGGTGGTCTTACTACAAAGGAATGCAACGGGTCGAAAAATCGGTCGGACTTGGGGGAAATTTCAAGTCCATTTTGGGTCCATACCTTGACTTTTGAAAAATCTAAGGTCGAATTTAAACGTGCTTACATAGACCAAGCATATGTTGTTGGCCTTTTAATCAAAATGTAAAAGGTTGTACCAAAAAATATGTTTTGGTCCTATTTTCAGGTGTCAATAGAAAAAGTACTAAACACAGTCCACTTAATTTGATATATGTACATCTAAGTTGTTTTCAATTCCGATTGATGGCGATAATAATACGAGCGTGTCGTGTCGTGCCGCCGTTCCGTTTTAAAACTACAAATTCATCAAGCACCAATTTTTCTTACTACAGCAACAGCAAAGTCTTTGAATTAATATTTGAAAATGTGTTATTATATGAAACATTTGTGAGTTAATGGATGTAAATGCACAACATGGTATATAAAAAAATCAATATCTTTATAAATTTACATTGCTTTGAAATATTTGTAAAGAAAAAAATAAATAAAAAACCAAACATTATCGTGATGAATTTGTAGCTTAGAAATAAAAGTTGTTGGGGGGTGGTGGCAGATACAAACACGCATTTTTTGTAGGATGATTCTTGGAATTGGAAGTGGGGGAAATTTAGTTTTAAGAATAACTGAAAATTCTAACTACAGAAAGACAAGGTTTGAGCAAAATGCTACTAGAGTCTAAAAATAAACACAAAATACAAACTCATAACACAAATAAGGTTTGGTTTTTAATTTTTTTTTTTTCATATGTCAACTTTATTTATAAAGATTTTGGTAGTTTCGATTCTGAGAGATTTCTCATGTTTATAAGTGTATAAAAATAATAATAATTAATATAAATTAAGAGTTAATTTATTACATAATTAGATGTTTTGTTTTGTGTAAAAATTTAAGTGGTTTCTTGTACACTTCAAAACAAAAAATTACAAAAAAAAAAGAATACAAGTATTTTTTGTTGTAAAACTAGTATTAATTTTTGTATAGTCTAGCGGGGCGCACGCACATGTGTGACAACGTTGAGAGATTTTCTTCAAAAGTTCAAGATCTTTTTACAGACATTTTTTAATGGGAGGGAGACAGTTAATTAAAATAGGATGACGTGTGATTGAATTTATTAAGAAATTAGTGGCTTCAAAATGGCTTTCATTACAGTTATATTTATTCTATGTAAATAATCTTTTGTTGATTAAAAATTTCACAAAATATTATAAATAAAAAGATTAAATTTTAAAAAAGGTTGAGAAATAGTTCTTATGTTTATTCAGTCAACTACTACATCATTTAGGAAGACCAAGACTCCGCTGGAGGGATCAGGTTGACGAATCCCTGCGTACACTTGGTATTGCCAACTGGAGAAATACCGGTATTGCCAACTGGAGAAATGACCCCCCGGGGTTGTCCGAGACCGGATAAGTAAGTACATCATTTTAAATTGAAATTTTAAAAAATCAATTGAAATTTTAAAAAATCAATTGAAATTTAGAAAAAATCAATTAAAATTTAGAAAAAATCAATTGAAATTTGAAAATTTCATTAGAAATTTAAATTATATAAGTTAAAATTAAATACTCTACTTTAAATTTAAAAGGCAACAATTGAAAATATACCGGAGATATCAAAGTCCTATCAACTAAAGCTCACTCTCCTGCTAGAGCAGAATACTCCCCCTCCTGAGGGCCAAGAAGCGCAGTGGAAGCACATCTCCCATTCTTTGGAAACCGCTGCAAGGATTGCAGGATAAGCCACGGTACGACGTAGAATGTCGCATTGCAACTGATAAAAAAAAAAGACGCTGCACGTATGGCAACGAAACAGTCAGTTACAACTCATGCTGCGAGTGAGCGATGAGAAGGGAGGAAAACCAATTATTTAGGCGGGAAAAATGGCAGTGGGAGCAGAGGGAGAGTGAAAAGACCCAATTGTGCAGTATGAATGGTGAACCCCGGAATTTTTCCAGAGAATAAGAAGATAGAAAAACGGGCCGAATAATGGGCTCCCCTCCTGCAAGGACGAGAACGGGAATCTGGTGACTGATAAGCAGTGTGTGCTTAAAATGTGGATACCACTTTTCAGCACTACTCCACCCAGATTCTTCCACTGAAGATCAGGAGATAATGATAGTAGCAGACAGTGAGAAAAGCTGCAGTAAATACGAACAAGACCATCAACACGAAAAGCCATATGTGACCTGGTCTACGAAAAGGGAGCTTACGTGCGAAAACTAGTTTTCTGTGAAAAAGCTGTTAAAAGTATGCAACTCGTTTCGTCAGTTTCTCATTATCTCGTTAATTGTTCTCCGCGCCGGACGTCCAGTAAGTGTTGTTGTTGGTCCAGTAAGTTGCTAGTGTGGAACATTTAAAAAAGTAACACTGAAGAAGTGACGTTTACTCTTTCTGTTGATTATCGTCTTCGCATTTCGCATGAAATGAAACATGAGTGTTGATGAGGAGTTCAGTGCCGTATACGGACAATGATGATCTCTGCGATGTCTGCCGTGGTAAGTAGCTCATTATTTTGTCATTTTATAGTTGTATCAAACGTTGAGATTAAATTCAGTATTTTTGCTTTTAATAGGAAACACAATATCGATTGCGCAAGGCAAAGGTGTTACTGACATTGACGGCGAACAGAAGCTTAATCAATTCCTTGATCACCTCCACCGAGCCCGAAATCAACGAGAATATTATCAAAGTTGGTGTAGAAATACTGACCCTACAGCAGTCGTTCTGCCATTTGATTTTGCCCAAACCGTTCACTACCCTGTCAGTCCACAATAACCTGGTACAGCATACTTCAAAGCACCCAAGAAGTGCGGAGTCTTCGGAATTACAGACGAAAAACAAAAAGTTCAGGTTAGAATTTCAAACTGAATCATAGGAACTCAAATTGCTCGCCTTTACAGGATCTTACTTATATTTTTTTTCTTACAGTACAATTACATGATAGACGCAAAAGATGACGTTGGTAAAGGACCTAACTGTGTTGTGAGCATCCTGCATTATCACCTGCAAACCTACTATAAAGACATTGAAACACTCGTTCTTTTCTGTGACAATTGTGTTGGGCAGAATAAGAATAACACTGTACTATCATATCTGCAATGGTGTTTGGCTCGGGGTCTTAACAAAACTATTTTATTCAATTTTCTTCTTACCGGGCACACTAAGTTCGCGCCTGATCGTTACTTCGGTATTTTCAAAAGTAAGTATGCCGTCAGTAACATCGACACGTATGTAGATTTACTGCAGTGTGTCGAGGCATCATCACCTGGGGGTTATAATAAAGCTGTATCGGCTGAAAAAGTCGTCTGGTATGAATGGAACAGCTATTTTAAACCACTGTACAAGTCACTTGTTGGAATAACGCTATTCCATCATTTCATAATCTCTACAGATTGTGTAAAAACAAAGAAATTCGCAGACAGTGAAGAAGTGCAGTCCTTTAAGCTTCTGTTAAAACCTATCGATCCTGAAATGCCGAAAGTTATACAACCAGCCGGTTTATCTTTGGAACGTCAGTGGTACATCTATCACAATCTTCGCAGCCTAGTTTCGGATATATCTAAAGTAGATATTGTGGCTCCATTGCCGAAAGATTTGCCATCGAAGAAACGGAAGGCAAAAACTAGTGAAGATGTTCTCAAACCAAACGAGAAACCAGGTCCATCTTCCTCAGGATCAACACGTAAAAAGATCTCAAGGAAAACGACAACAAAGAAAAATATATAAACTACTCAGCATTATTATTTTTGGCCCATAATACGTTTTTCTACTGTATAATCATGTCTTTTTAGCTTATAATTCAATGTATTTTGTTCATTACCAATAAATTATATTTTGTCGTATTTTTACTCTTCTTTCTCTACATTTTTAGTACACTCCTAAGCAAGTTAAGATTTTCTGCTTTTCACCACGTGAAAAAGCATCTCATCTTCCATCCGAATCAACCAAAAAGTGAAAATTGATTTTTTGACACCTAAGCCCCCTTTCCGTAGACCAGGTCACATATGTTGCTGACGTGTGCTGACAAAAGGTTGAGAAATAGTTCTTATGTTTATTCAGTCAACTACTACATCATTTTAAATTGAAATTTTAAAAAATCAATTGAAATTTAGAAAAAATCAATTAAAATTTAGAAAAAATCAATTGAAATTTAAAAAAAATTGAAATTTAAAAATTTCATTAGAAATTTAAATTATATAAGTTAAAATTAAATACTCTACTTTAAATTTAAAAGACAACAAATGAAAATACGTCAATTGAAATTTAAAACTTATCAATTTCAATTCAATTTCAATATAAAAGTTAAAGAGACATCAATTGAAATTTAAAAAACACTAACTGAAATTTAAGGCATTAATTGAAGTATAAATACATAAATTGATATAAAAAAGACATCAACTGAAATGCAAAAAAACTTCAGCTGAAATTTGAGACATCAACTGAACTTGGAGACATCAACTGAAATGTAAGACATCAACTAAAATTGAAAACATAATACAGCAGGATTCTGCGCCGACCCAGGCGTGGCTTAAAAACAATTTGTCAACTTTCATTTCCTCTGAAAAATTACCCTCTGGCAGCCGATTTGTGTCCACAGGATTACAAATTGCAGACAGTTTTCGAGGACATGTCCCACCACAAAAGATAGTCCAACATTAATTCTCTTAAGACTGCTTGCTTTGCTTCGCGCTGTGACCACTTTTCCACTATCAACATAATCTCACTCTCCTGCTAGAGCAGAATACTTCCCCCTCCTGAGGACCCAGAAGCGCAGTGGAAGCACATCTCCCATTCTTTGGAAACCGCCGCAAGGATTGAACTTGGCTATCAAAAACCGCAGAAGGATAAGCCATGGTACGACGAAGAATGTCGCATTACAACTGATGAAAAAGACACTGCACGAATGGCAACGAAAGAGACGAATGGCAGTGAACCAGGTGCATGCGCCTATTGCTGATTGACCAGTGCAGGGCGACCAGATGATAAATATAAGTATATAAAAAAAATTGGCCTAAAAGTGACATTCATTATTTTTAATTTTATGGCATAAAATGTGTGTAAATACATCAATTAGAATTGAAGACATTAACTTAAATCTACAACATAAATTGTATTTAAAAATATTGAAAAATCATCAGTTGAAATTCAAGAATTTTTAAAATTCAATTGGCATCTTTTAAATTTCAATTGATATCTTTTAAGTTTCAATTGATGAGTGAAATTTGAATTAATGGTTGTTAAATTGCAATTGATGTCTTTTAAATTGCAAGTGATGTGTTTTAAATTGCAATTCATGTCCTTTAAATTTCAATTGATGTGTTTTAAATTTCAATTGATATCCTTTTTACCCAGACAAGTAAAAAAATGGTTCCCATTACATCTCATGAAGGAGTTGGAGAGAGCTTGCTGCTGTGCAAGCGAGAGATAGCTGTGCGCTTTCCAGTTTTATCACTGATTGGGACCTACAGTTTTACACCGGTTCCAAATGGTATTTTGAGAAGCTTTTTCATGGCTAAATACTCGATAGTGTCGCCGGCACTATCCGAGGTGACCGCCGCCGAAAGAAATTTGTTTAAGGAGGTCAGAGCAGGGATCGAAGCCAGGATCTCATGTACAAGAGGCGCGCACACTAATCATTGCACCAGTGACGGCCACACCCAGCCAAGTAGGCAACCATTATCCACATCCAGTGCAATAGATACAAACACATATTAAAGCATCTTTAATTTTAGAATTTTAATTTTAGAAACAAAATATTTTAAGAAATATAATCAGCCTTATTACGAATGTCGTTCTCGTATTTCGACTACGACAGTTTTGTAAAAGATTAAAGACAAAGTTGGCGTGTTATCTTTAATCTTTTACAAAACTGTCGTAGTCGAAATACGAGAACGACATTCGAAATAAGACTGAATGACCGAGATCGCTCGTGTAATAGATGCAGCAATGAAAGCTGATTAAACCGAAATGGCAATATCAGCAGGAATTGGATACAGTGCCGCATACAATTTGGTGGTTAATAATAAAGAGCAAACACTAAAACGTGAAAGACTTAAGCTGCACGTTTTAAAACAAGAAGAAATAGACGCTGGAATGAAGTGAGTGGAATTTAATCCCTCAATTACTTTAAAAACTCTAAAGCAAAGGATTAGGATTGAACATTAAAAAATATTTATATAGCAACAGTTGGAAATACGTTCCATGGACCATTGTATTCAGTAAAATCTGCTCATTGCCAGCCTGAAGGTATTAATTGCATTACAAGTCTTCAGAAAACGCCAGAATATCGTCACCTCAGTATTGGAGTGATTTAAAAGCATACGATAGATAGCATACAAATATATGTCAAATAGCTTAGTGAGTTATTCAAGGAGGCAAGCAAATATTTTTATCAAACAGTAGAGACAATTATTACTATTAGTTATTCATATGGATTAGAGGAGTTCATCGTTCCGATCTCCTGTTGTGAATGAATGGATTTGGTTGTCATACGTGATTGAGAGCAATTGATTGTAACACAGGACAAAAAAAGGCTGTAATACCCGTGTAAAAAAGTGTAGAAATTACCTAACATACTGTCACATAACAATTGGCATTGACTGACCAACATCCATAAAACTGTCATCAAAAATATTTGGCATGTACATTTTTGGCTTGTGTTTTAGATTCTCTAATTCATATACTCTTTGAAAAGATGCTGCTCCTGAAATTAATTATGTGATTGAGATTTCACTGAAAACTTCATAGAATGTCTTCAAGATACATTTTTTTAGTTTTGTCTCATTTTTAGCTTGAAGTTTCAAAAACAGTGCCCTCCCATTATTCATTACGAAACATTAGTCACTGGAAGTACGCTCCGTAAAACGAGCGTCTAACTATGTTTTTGCAAATTGGCTTAATCACTCGTTAGTTACAATTTAATTCATACCAATTTCCTACCTACTGGTGGTTAAGTTTAATATAAACATGTTTGTTTTAGCCAAATACAACCCTGATTGGCATGATTGTTGTTAGTCAAGCAACAGCTGTTTGTCAAATGTTAGCATGCACCTGCTCGCTTCGTAGCCACTCATTTGACACAGTTTAGTTTGAAGTGTTATAAATTAAAATTCGTTAGTCAGATGACAGTCGGTAACTAACTTTTCGTTAACTAGAATGTTTCTTAGCTTAGAGGTGTATACCTCGTCCTCAGACGAACGCCAGTCACCCGAATTCGACTGAAATTTGATACCTCTAAGTCAAAAGGTATGAGGATTGAAACTGACATGATTGTTGAAACCCGATCAAAATTCTTTCGATTAGAATACGAACAAAAACTTTCGTTCGACATCGAGGAACAGGCACTTAGTCACTACACGTTAGTCAAGAGTTGATTCATTAGATTCCTATCTACTGTCTAACTCCAATACGAACATGATTGTTATGATCATAGAGTAAATCTTACTAGAGAGATTATTTGACTCATCTGACGTTTCCTTTCACACTCTTCGTGGTGCGGTCGGTGTGATAGAGAGATGTTTGACGAAAAGTGACATACACCAGGTGGAATTACAATAACTTCTGACTTTAATTTTTCATGTCGTTTTGGTGAAAAATTGTGAAATTTATATGTGTTTTACACTTTTTTATTGACTATTATTGTTAGCATACATTTGTGTTGTATTTAACACAACGAAATACGG
This sequence comes from Phaonia tiefii, assembly GCA_963931995.1. Classification (NCBI taxonomy): domain Eukaryota; kingdom Metazoa; phylum Arthropoda; class Insecta; order Diptera; family Muscidae; genus Phaonia; species Phaonia tiefii. The sequence goes on along the minus strand of OZ008369.1, from coordinate 271,778,966 downwards.
TTGTTGTTATTTTGTTGGTTGTTTTGAACCATTGCCTCTATCTGGTATTAGTGAAAGTAATTCTTTTCAACATCCAACGTTCATATCACACCAGGCCAAATGTCATAAATTTGCTGAGAGAAATGTTAAGTCTAGTATAGTAATTAGTCTATGGTTATGATTGTTGTTAGTTAAACGGCAGCTGTTTGCTTGTAGTTGTTTGCTTCTTTCATTGGTAGTTTAGTTTAACTGATAACACTATTAAAAGTCGTTAGCCAGTTCAGATGATAGTCGATGACTAACGTTTCATTATGAATACGGGTGTTAGCCTTTGTTATTTATGACATATTCCAGAACTATTGGACAATTTGAAGTAAATGAATGGAAGCATCAAAAAATACTACTATTTTGAATAATTTAAAAAATATATATGTATATAAATATGTCTTCTAAAATGTACACATTATTCCCAGAATGAGATTCATTTTATCGTCTTAAAAAGGATAATATTTAAAAGGAATAAAAATTTTGTCAACAATAGAGATTGAGTTGCGTTTTGTTGTCCCTGAAAAATTAAGTCAATGTTGGACGAAATATCCGGCAAAATTGCAAAGGGAACTTATTTCAAAAGAAATGTTGTCATTAGCAAAAAAAATGTAATGGGGGTTTTCTTAAAAAAAACCCTCAAATAAGAAAGACTGCGAAATATTTAAAACATTGACAAAAAGTAAACAGTTTAAATATGTTAACCATGGGCCTGTTCAGAAATGCATCACCTGATGCTGATGCTGATGCTTGTTTGTTACGCATTTTATTTGTAACTAACATCTCAAAACACCTGCCAAGTTGTCAGATGTTGCATGCATGTGATGCATTTCCGAACAGGCTCCATCATCACAATAGCTATCATATATTTGCCCTTATTAAGACTGTTTACCAAATTTCTTCACATGAAAAATATTGATCAATATACGAGCTACTCAGAGTCTAATTAAACTAACACCTCCAAACAAATTGTGGAGAAAATTGGAAAGGAACCCAGCCAACCAAATTCGGAGCGTTTCAAAAAAAGGAGCGTGTAGGGACTCACACAGCGCTCCGCAAAGGAGTGTTTGCGGAGTGCACCTATAAAGGGCGTCCAAAAGACCTCCGCATGGGATTCAGTCTTATTACGAATGTCGTTCTCGTATTTCTACTACGACAGTTTTGTAAAAGATTAAAGACAAAGTTGGCGTGTTATCTTTAATCTTTTACAAAACTGTCGTAGTCGAAATACGACAACGACATTCGTCGTAAGGCTGATAGTTTTAGGAGCGTTAACTCATATTGTCATTTTATTATCATTGTCCTCCAAAAAAGAAGCGTGGAGGGACTCCCACAGCGCTCCTCAAAGGATTGTTTGCGGAGTGCACATATAAAGGGCGTACGATAGAACAAAATTGTTTAAAAACAAATCAGTCATTGAAATATATACATATATACTTCATGTTCTACAAAATGTATTTTGAAGAAAAACTGAATTATAGTACGAGAAAGAGTGTTGTGCGGATCGGAAGAGAAGCCAAAAAGGCTAAAAATTAGTATTAATCTTTGTTAAATTTGTATTATTATTATTGTTTGGATTTTTATTATTCTTATACTTATTATTATTTATCATTTATTTGTACAACAACAGTCAAAAACAGTAAAGGAGCGTGTAAGGACTCCGAAAACACTCATTTATTGGAGTCCGCACGGAGTCCTTGTGTATTATCTAAAGAAGCGTGTAAGGACTCCGAAAACACTCATTTATAGGAGTCTCCGTACGGAGTCCTTGTATTCTATGTAAAGGAGCATGTAAGGACTCCGAAAACACTCATTTATTGGAGTCCGCACGGAGTCCTTGTGTGTTATCTAAAGGAGCGTGTAGAGACTCCGAACACACTCATTTATAGGAGTCCGCACAGACACCTTGGAGGTTATCTAATGGCGCGTGTAGGGACTCTGAAAACACTCATTTAAGGAGTTCTTAGGGTGCACTTTTTTCATATATTTTGAGCGGGCTGTTGTCTACGGCGGATATGCTCCTTTTGGGACTTCTTTCGGAGCCTCCCTAGGAGCATTAGCGCACCGTGTGGGGAGTCCTATCGGAGCACCTTATGGACTCCGTTAGTTGGCTGGGAAGTTGGAGACTATATTTACAATTGTATTATTTGGAATATAAAACTAATGCGAGGCCAAAGCAAAATAGTACTGCATGTTTATGTTTAACAAAATATAACAAAATTTAGATACTTTAGTTACAAGTGTTGAAATCTTAAAATTTTCAGAAACTCAAATCTGACCAACTGGCATCAGAGTAGCACTTACATATATCTATGATCGACATTCTTCGTGTAAAAATTATTATTTTCAGTTCAATTTTAATTCAATTTTTTGGAACACGTATCTAATGTTGAAAGTACATAATACCTTTTTTCTGTAATTTTCAGATCAATTTTAAATTGATTAAAATCATTAAGATATTAAAATAGATCGACAATAACTTTTCTATATTTAAAAATATAATTTTAAAGCATAAAAACCACAATCTTCAAGAAATTCTTTGTTAATCTATAACAACAACTTTCGATGGGGGGTGGGGGTGGGGGGGTGTATTTATGGCTAATTTTAGAATTTATACTTTACACAAAAATTCTTTGGTTTTACTGGAAAGTCGGGCCTTTTCGGAAGTGCATCACTGGTCTGCATGTGATGTGCAGCAAGTTCGAAACTGCAACAGCCAAGAATATGATGGGCAAGTAAACAGCAAAACAACGGTATCACAAAAATTGGTCATTTCTCAATATTAAATGTCTTCCTTTTTAAATTCATATATTACACGATTTTATCTTATTTACGGTCGATTTCACAATGTTCAGTTATCTTTCAGATAGAACTAACGGACAGTTTTAGCTGTCAGTTTGTATGGAATTTATAATTTTTAACTGTCAGTTAGCTTTAACTTTGTTTGGAGAAATTGGGCGTTAGTCTATCGTACAATTTACAAAATTACAATTTATCCAATATTATAATAGTCTTTGCTTTCATAAACATCACGAACAGCAGTGCCATGAAATCACAGATGTGCAGTATATTTGCATTTCCGAAAAGGGACGTCGTCGTCTCTTCATTAGCCTTCTTTCTTATCAAGCACGAATTATAAGACAGCAAATTACTTGATTTCTTAAAATTTGTTGACATCAAAATAATTTCTTTGAAATTTTAAACAAAATCAATCTGTAAATTAAATAAAACAACCAAGCAATTTGTTTTCTGTCTTAGGTAGCTTTTTTTAGAAATTTCTTCCAGAAATTTGTTTTGTGTCTTAGGAACTTTTGAAGAAATTTCTCCCAGAAACTTTTGAAGAATTTTTTAAACAGAATGCGCGAAAAAGTTATAGAGTAGACGAATTGTAGGTTGTGGGGGTAAATTTACATGATTCTCGGGATGGGTGGGTGGGGGTTACGTTAATGTGTCGATTGTCTTCACTTGAATGTGTGCGTGTTTAAATACTTAACATAATAATAACATAATTTTATAAAAATATAAAACTTAGAAAATAAATTATATATGTATTATGTACACTTTAAAATACGAGACATAGAGAGAGTAAGACCGGAAAGGGAAGCGTACGCAGAAGTAAAAGTAAAAGCAAAATCTTAAAAAAAAAAAACCTATAAACTGAGATTTAAGCGTTTGTTTCCTAAGCGATTTGTGGAGGTTAAGTAAGAAGTTTAGTGAAAATAAACAATGAAATTGAAAATGGGAAATTAAATGATAGAAGAGGAATGTTTTTCAACGGAAAGAATTAGTAGTTTTCAAAATTATAATTGATTCATGATTATTGCTGTTGTTGTTGCTGCTGTTGCTGTTGTTGCTGCTGCTGCTGTTGTTGCTGATACACTTCTTCGCTTACAATATGTATAACATTTTGCATTTGACCTTGATTATTTTGTGCCGCCGCTACAGCAGCCGCCGCATTAGCCACTTGCTGAGCCGTTGCCGTACCTACTATACAACCACCCGCTGTCGTCACTGTCGTCGTGCCTGTTCCCTGACCTATATTACCTGGCTCTTGCTTAAGCACTGGCAATTGTGTTATAGTTCCAGCGACTGTCATATTGGTGCCACCCACTATTATGGGTGTGCCAGCAACAGACGTTGTGGTTGTCATGGGCGCTACGTTACCTACAGCGGTGGCTACAGCTGCATTAACGGCGGCTGCTGTTGAATTATCTAATATACCACTTGTATCGCCGCTAATGGTCGTAGAAGCTAATAGAGTGGTACCATTAAGGGTTTCAGAAGAACCACTCAGGTCACCGCTCATGCCTGACTTACTTTTCTTTTCCTTCTTGACACCGGGTTTGGCAAAATGTCTTAGTTCCAAGTGACGACGTAAGTTGCGTGATTGACGGATGACAGCATAGCATATGGGACAGGTGGCCGGTTGTTCAGATTGCGAACGAGAACGAGGCTCTGAAAGGATACAAAAAAAAAGAAGAGAGCAGATAGTAAGAAGTTGTATAGAATGTATAATATATACGAAAAACTATTGCCTATGACAGTTTTTAAACGACAACTTGTCGTCAATAATACCTTCGATACCAAAACTTGTTGCCTACTACAGTTTTTATAAAGGGTTATCCATTTCGTGGTTTCAAAAGTATAGGGCTGGAATTCGACATATGTCAAACCAAGTTGTTAAACCAATTTTTTTTCTTTTCAGTAGAAAGTCTGACATTGACGAAAATGGATCGCTTAACTATCACACAACGCATAAAAATTGTTAAAACCTACTACAACAATGGTGATTCTGGCACAGCCACATATCGTGCTTTAAGAGGAGATTATGATTTACATAATCGTCCAACTACGCAAGCAATTGGCAAAATTGTGAAGAAATTTGAAGAGACTGGAGCGGTTACAGATATTGTAAGGCCTGTGCATCGTCGTATCGCTCGTTTCGCTGAAAATATCGCTGCTGTAAGTGAAAGTGTTGCCGAAGACCCGAATATGTCGATTCCTCGTCGTTCTCAGGAATTAGGACTGTCTTACGGCACATTATGGCGTATTTTGCATTTGGATCTACACCTACATCCATATAAAGTCCAGCTCACACAACAACTGAAGCCAGCTGACCATTCACAACGTCGTAGATACATTTCTCACTCTGTGGGTATGTTAATAAACAAAATTGTCGTATTTGGGGTTCTGAAAATCCTCAAGTAATTGAAGAGAGGCCATTACATCCAGAAAAAGTCACTGTTTGGTGCGCTCTTTGGTCCGAAGGTGTGATTGGACCTTACTTCTTCGAAAACGGCGATGGAACGACTGTCACCGTCAATTCGGAGCGTTATGGTCGTATGATAACCGACTTTTTTTTGCCTGCTATTGAAGAATACGACTTGGAGAATATGTGGTTTCAACAAGACGGTGCCACATGCCACACAACTCGAGCGAATATGGCTTTATTGCAAGAGACATTTCCTGGCCGCGTAATTTCTCGTCGTGGCGATATCAACTGGCCACCAAGGTCATGCGATTTGACACCATTAGACTTTTTTTTGTGGGGCTACGCGAAAGATCGTGTTTATGCAGATAAACCTTTAATAACTCTTGAGCACTTAAGAACCAACATTCGTCAAGTTATGGCTGAGATACCGCCCAATATGTGTCAAAAAGTGGTCGAAAATTACCTCAAAAGAATCAATGCTTGCAACACTTCGCGTGGTGGTCATTTAAATGATGTAGTGTTTCACACATAATGTCAACGTTCAAACTTTATAATAAAAAAGAAATATCATGAAAAAAATATTTTATATGTCTTTTATTTACGTTTACTTTTGAAACCGCAAAATGGATAACCCTTTACAAAAACTTGTTGTCTGCAGTTATTGCCGACAATATTCCCAATTAGAAATACACGGAAATGCAACTGTTCGGAAATGCATCTGTTCGGAAATGCATCATGCGCATTTTGTTTCCAATTAGCAACAGATCAGTGATGCATTTCCGAATGTGCGTATAGTTGCTCAAATGTTGTTGCAAACAACATTCTCAATAAGAAATATGGTTACTTAAAAATTGTTGCCAACAACATTCTCAGTAAAAACAGTAGTTGCTTTCAAGTTATTGTCAGCAACATTTCTTAATGAAAATTAATTGCCAACAACTTCCATTATCTATACAAAAAGTTGTGGCCAACATTGTTTATTACACGAAAGGTATTTCGATTAATTGTCGTTCTTACAAAATCATCGTCTCAACATTTGTTGTTCTGGAATAGTTGTTAACAACTTTTCATGCATTAAAACTTAAATGTTTTAATATTTTAAACACTACTTACTCTCTCCACTGGTATTCTTGCTGCGTTTACCCGATTTCGCTGGTGTAGCCATAGTGATATCACCACTGGTATTTGGATCAATTGTTACAATTGTCTCAACCTTTGTAACTTCACTCTTAATGATCGGTGTTGAGGTGATCATTTGTGTGTCATTGCCATTTTCAATTTGTTGCTGCTGTTGCTGTTGGACCTGCTGCTGTTGTTGTTGTTGTTGCTGCTGCTGTTGTTGTTGCTGATGTTGCTGCTGCTGGGTGGTCTGCACCGTGGTAGCTGGGTGAGATGTAGTCGGCGTGGTGATAATTGATTCCATTCCATCAACTTTGCTGATCTTGGATGCTGTAGCTAAATATAATATTATACAAATAAGTTATAATGTGATTTCGTTACAAGATTTTTCTAAACTTACGTGACATTTTCTTTACTCGCGGTTTACGTTTACGTGCTGGTAAATATTGTTGAATGACATCCTTGGCAGCTTCAGTTGTTACAATCGTTTGTTGTTGTCCAGTAGCGGGGTTGGTTTGTGTGGTCGTCTGCAGAATTTGTCCAGCCTGATGAATATCGTCGACTACTTGAGCATGTACAGTTTGTTGTGGAGCAGCGGCAATGGTCGTTATCAATTGGTCTTGTTCCTAAAGAGAGAGAGATCGAAAAAAAGAGGGAGATTAGTAAAAGGAATTGGTAAAAGGAATTAGTATTAGAATTAGGAAAATTAGTACACCATTTACCTTTCAAAGGGAAATATTTTTGCGTTTAAACTTACATGGTGGTGTTGCGGGATCATATGTTGCAGTTGTATCGAATGCGTGGTATAGTCATCTTTGGTTACAGTTTGTGGCGCCAGTCCTTGGATGTTTAGGCATTGGGCTGCCTGCAACAACGAGGGGAGTTGAGCGTGATCTACACTAACCTCGCCGCGATAGACAAACTCCAGCAATGCCTCCAAATCGTTGGCATTAACGCCAGCCAACATCACCACGGGATGCTTGCATGGAGTGTTCTGCAAAAAGAGTTGAAACGAAGAGTGGTATATTAATACAAAAAAACGTTTTTGAAACAAGATAACCGATATTTAAAATTAAAACAAAATAAACTTTAAGGATCTTACAAATCCCTGTTTGTAGCTCCAATAAATATCATCAAAGTATTTGACAAAATTATAGAAAAACTTCAGTTTTGAAAATAAAATTTTTGGAATTTTTGTATACAAAAATTTATTCGCAAAAGTTGTTGGCAATAATATTTTCTGACACAATAATTTATTGGCGACAACACTTTTAATCACTAAAAGTTGTTGGCAACATGATTGTCTATACCAAAAGATTGTAGGAAACAAAATGTTTTAAGCTGAAAAGTTGTTGGTAACCGTTTCTACGCGAAGTTGATGACAACATTTTCGGTACGAAAATTTGTCGGCATAGAATACGATGTAGCCAACAACATTGCGTATAGAAAATGTTACCAACCACAAAATGTTTTTTTTGTTTTCTGGGTCAGGCATTTTCGCTTTTTAGTCGTAAAGATTATCCCACAAAAAATGGTATATCTCAGAAACTACTTGAAAATACCAATTTTTTTCTTTTCCTGAAAGATAATACCTGATATACCGAAAAGTTCTTGTCAAAATTTTTTACTTTCTGGGTCATGCATTTTCGCTTTTTAGGCGTAAAGATTGTCTCACACAAAATGGTGTATCTCAGAAACTACTTGAAAATACCAATTTTTTTTCTTTTCCTGAAAGATAATTAAATTTCCTAAATTCTCATGAATGATTGATTATTTTTCTTGCTCCGGCTCTTTGTTTCAAATGAGATTGTTTTCTTTAAAATACATTTCCAAAAATTTTTTTCATTTCCTTTTCGTGCTACAAAATTTTGAATAATTAAGAAAAACACTAAATTTTTTAAATTTTCAATTTTGAAATTGCAACAACTTCAGGAATTGTACTTTAATTTTTGTGGAGTTTTATATATTGACATAACCTTTCGATATATGGACTAAAGGTCAAAATCCCTGTCGCACTACTCGTCGCCTGACCCTTCTTTTAAATTTTTTTATTACAATAACATTTTCGATGCAAGAAGTTTGTGGTAAATATTTTTATACCGAAATGTAGTTGGCAACTTTTTCTACATCGAAAAGTTGTAGGCACCAACATATTCTATACCAGAACGTTGTTGGAAACATTTACTATACGAGAAGTTGTTGTCAACTTTATATTACCCGATAGTGTCGCCATCACTAAGCGAGGTGACCACCGTCGAAAGAAAGTTTAAGGTGGTCAGAGCAAGGATCGAACCCAATATCTCATGTGCAAGAGCCGCGCACACTACCATTGCACCACCGACAACACTTACTGTCCTGAATAGTTGTTGTGTATACATAAAGCTGGGGGCAACAAAATATTCTATACGAAATTTTTGTGACAACAACATTTTCTATTCCACAAGTTTTTGGTACGAGAAGTTTTTGGCAACATTATGTATTTGAAAGTTGCTGCCAACATTTGCTATCCAAGAACATTTTATAAACGAAAAATTGTTGCCAATATTGTCTAAACGAAAAGTTGATGCCAACATTTTCTGAACAAGAAGTTGGTGGCAACATTTTCTACATCGAAAAGTTTTAGGCACCGACATTTTCTATACCAAAAAGCTGTTGGCAAAAAAAAACGATATATTCTAGAAGTTGTTGGCAACATTTCCTATTCTAGAAATTGTTGGCAACATTTTCTGTTCTAGAAGTTGTTGGCAACATTTTCTATTCTAGAAGTTGTTGGTAAAATTTTCTATTCTAGAAGTTGTGGGCAACATTTTCTATTCGAGAAAATTTTGTTTTCGAGAACATTTTCTAAACGAAACGTTGTTGCCAAAATCTTCTAAAGGAAAAGTTGTTGGCGGCAACATTTTCTGTACCAAAAAGCTGTTGGCCACAAAATGATCTATTCTAGAAGTTGTTGGCAACATTTTCTATTCGAGAAGTTTTTGACAACATTTTCTATTCTAGAAGTTGTTGGCAACATTTTCTATTCGAGAAGTTTTTGACAACATTTTCTATTCTAGAAGTTGTTGGCAACATTTTCTATTCAAGAAGTTTTTGGCAACATTTTCTATTCGAGAACATTATTTTTCCGAGAACATTTTCTAAACGAAACGTTGTTGCAAAATTTTCTAAACGAAAAGTTGTTGCCAACATTTTCTACATAGAAAATTTGTGAGCACCAAATTATTTTATACGAAATATATTATGGCAACAAAATTTTCTATTCTAGAAGTTGTTGGCAACATTTTCTATTCGAGAAGTTTTTGACAACATTTTCTATTCTAGAAGTTGTTGGCAACATTTTCTATTCTAAAAGTTGTGGCAACATTTTCTATTCTAGAAGTTGTTGGTAACATTTTCTATTCAAGAAGTTTTTGGCAACATTTTCTATTCGAGAACATTATTTTTCCGAGAACATTTTCTAAACGAAACGTTGTTGCCAATATTGTCTAAACGAAAAGTTGATGCCAACATTTTCTGAACAAGAAGTTGGTGGCAACATTTTCTACATCGAAAAGTTTTAGGCACCAACATTTTCTATACCAAAAAGCTGTTGGCAAAAAAAAACAATATATTCTAGAAGTTGTTGGCAACATTTGCTATTCTAGAAATTGTTGGCAACATTTTCTGTTCTAGAAGTTGTTGACAACATTTTCTATTCTGGAAGTTGTTGGCAACATTTTCTATTCTAGAAGTTGTTGGTAAAATTTTCTATTCTAGAAGTTGTGGGCAACATTTTCTATTCGAGAAAATTTTGTTTTCGAGAACATTTTCTAAACGAAACGTTGTTGCCAAAATTTTCTAAAGGAAAAGTTGTTGGCGGCAACATTTTCTGTACCAAAAAGCTGTTGGCCACAAAATGATCTATTCTAGAAGTTGTTGGCAACATTTTCTATTCGAGAAGTTTTTGACAACATTTTCTATTCTAGAAGTTGTTGGCAACATTTTCTATTCTAAAAGTTGTGGCAACATTTTCTATTCTAGAAGTTGTTGGTAACATTTTCTATTCAAGAAGTTTTTGGCAACATTTTCTATTCGAGAACATTATTTTTCCGAGAACATTTTCTAAACGAAACGTTGTTGCAAAATTTTCTAAACGAAAAGTTGTTGCCAACATTTTCTACATAGAAAATTTGTGAGCACCAAATTATTTTATACGAAATATATTATGGCAACAAAATTTTCTATTCTAGAAGTTGTTTGCAACTTTTTGTATTCGAGAATTGTTGGCAACATTTTCTATTCTAGAAGTTGTTGACAGCATTTTCTATTCTGGAAGTTGTTGGCAACATTTTCTATTCTAGAAGTTGTTGGTAAAATTTTCTATTCTAGAAGTTGTGGGCAACATTTTCTATTCGAGAAAATTTTGTTTTCGAGAACATTTTCTAAACGAAACGTTGTTGCCAAAATTTTCTAAAGGAAAAGTTGTTGGCGGCAACATTTTCTGTACCAAAAAGCTGTTGGCCACAAAATGATCTATTCTAGAAGTTGTTGGCAACATTTTCTATTCGAGAAGTTTTTGACATTTTCTATTCTAGAAGTTGTTGGCAACATTTTCTATTCTAAAAGTTGTGGCAACATTTTCTATTCTAGAAGTTGTTGGTAACATTTTCTATTCAAGAAGTTTTTGGCAAAATTTTCTATTCGAGAACATTATTTTTCCGAGAACATTTTCTAATCGAAACGTTGTTGCAAAATTTTCTAAACGAAAAGTTGTTGCCAACATTTTCTACATAGAAAATTTGTGAGCACCAAAATACGAAATATATTATGGAAACAAAATTTTCTATTCTAGAAGTTGTTGGCAAATTTTTGTATTCGAGAATTGTTGGCAACATTTTCTATTCTAGAAGTTGTTGACAACATTTTTTGGCAACATTTTCTATTCGAGAACATGATTTTTCTGAGAACATTTTCTAAACGAAACGTTGTTGTCAAAATTTTCTAAAGGAAAAGTCGTTGGCAGCAACATTTTCTGTACAAAAAGTTGTAGCCAACAACATTTTCTAAGCGGAAACATATCCATATCGTCTGAACGGAAAGTGATTACAACATTATCCTTTCTTTGCGTAAAACAGGGTGCCATCTACAATTTTTATACGAAAATTTGTTTCCATTCATATTTTCCATAAGAAAAGTTGATTTCAATGACATTTGCCAGACGAAAAGTTGTTTTTATAAAATTTATACATTGTTTATAAAAAATATTTTTTTTATATTTCTAAAAAATGAAACGAAGTGCTGATTCCTCGTTTATTTTTTGTACAAGTAGCTTTATTTATAGGTATATAGCATTCCACACATTCCGTTGCTCTCATCCATTAATTCTGTATGAGAAGTTTTATACATTAATAGTGGGACAAATCGGTTTGAATATTGCCCGCGTAAATAGAACTAGCTCATTTTCCCAGAGCCAATCTCTCAAATCTCAGGTTTTCTCTGTAGAGACAGCACCAAGGCAGACAGACGGCCCACAACACATGTCGCCCCCACTATCAACCAAGGCACGTGCTGCTCTTGTTGTTTGTAAACAAATTATGCCGGCAATTTTGTCCCACATTTCTTTGCTGTCGGTGTGTAACTCTTTTCGAAATTGTTTGACTCTGATTCACATGAACAAAAAAAAAACGAGAGCAATCAGGGGAGAAATCTCCGCTCCTGACCTGCAATAAACAATCAACCACCATCAACCAACACTACCCTCATCTTTGTCATTATAATAGTGTAAAAACACCTCCAGAGCAGTAACCAGGCACTAAGCCTATGCAATACAATATACTCACAACAACTCTCCCTCAGCACAACGGAAAAACTACAAATCTCAGAAAATAATTATATTTTTATGCTCAAGAGTGAGTTTCGACGTGTATCGCATTGAGGTTGGAGCTGTCGAAAGAACCGAAACTATTAATGGACGGGGCGGACTAAGAATGCCAATAACACGCACACACCATTCATTCATTCATTCAGTCAGTGTGAAAATGAGTCGGTTGTTGTCTTGGGGAGAAGATGCTCACTTTTTTCTGTGTGGACCCACCGAGAACCAGAGATTTTCAAAAGGTTTGTCAGCTTTTTGGCCAACACACAAAAAGAGTGAGTGTCGACAATGACAACCAACGACGCTCTTTAGAAATCCACACTTGATGTGCTGCTTCACTACTTGTTGGGACGACATTGTGAAGATGTGGGACGCATAGACTTTCGTAATTTGTACTCCCGCACAAAAAAAACCAAGAGCTTACTCAGACTCTGTAAAAAAATAACCAGAGAATAGAAGAAAGAGACGCGCACAATTAAGAAATAAATACAAAGCGAAAGGCCACAAAATAAAATAGAAAATAAAAAAAAAACTCTGTTTACAAACTAATAATGAGGTTAATAAACTCTGCCGGAAGTAAACAACAGCAGTTTTTCTCCATAAGACAATTTACGTACACGCAAGTTTAATCAGTGGAGCAAAGGAACGCCAAGTGACACTACGAGAAAAATTTCCTGAAACCAAACTTCCTTACAAAAACGTATAAACAACGTCAAATTGTTCAAGAGACAATAATGATGGAAACAATTTAACGCATGGGAAAGATATAGAAAGGGTGTCTCAGTAAGAATGCACATTTTCATTTTAAAATAAAATGACGTATTTTTTGAGATAGTTGTGATTATTGTAAAGGATTGTAAAGAAGACATGTTCCGATTAAGTATGAAATAAAATATCCGTCAAATGCACCCCCCTGGTCTGACGACAGGCCATTACTCTTTTCATGAAATCCTTCATGCATTTTTCACAGAGATGTGGCTGTATCTCACCGATGACGCGTTGAATCTCGGATTTGAGCTCAGGAATTGTTTCTGGTTTATTCGCATAAACCCGAGATTCCAGAAAACCACAAAAAAATAAATCGCATGATCTTTGTGGCCAGTTGACATCAGAATTTCTGGAGATAATTTGTTGTGGAAATCGTTGCTGCAATAAATCAATTGTTTCATGCGTGGTGTGGCAGCTAGCGACGTCTTGCTGAAACCACATGTCGTCCAGATCCATGCCGTCCAGTTGAGGCCACAAGAACTCCGTTATCATATGTTCCTGTAACGAATGTCGTCCACAGTCACTGCAATTTCGGCCTAATCTTCAAAAACGAAAGGCCCAATCACGCCGCCTGACCAAAAACCGCACCAAACAGTTGCTCGTCGTGGGTACATTTGTTTGTCATGGATTGCATGAGGATTTTCTGAGTCCCAAATTCGACAGTTTTGTGTATTCACGAAGACATTCAGATGGAAATGTGCTTCATGGGAGTAGATGACTTTTTTTTTTGAAAAATTGGCATTGACTTCACTTTGCTCCATTACTCATTGGCGGCGCTTTCCATGGTCTGCTAGTTTGAGCTCCTGAGTAAGCTGAATTTTGTACGCATGAAGGTGGAGGTCTTTTGTCAAAATTCGCTTCGTAGTGCTTCGTGAAATTTGAAGTTGTTGAGTACGGATGCCGAGTTGATGTTTTAGGGTTTACGGCGACACTCTCATTTACAGCAGCAATGTTTTCAGGAGCCGACAGTACGGTGACGCCTAGGAGTCTTACTGTCCATAACCGCCCCAGTTTCTTAAAATTGTTTGACCACTCCTCGAATGGTTGACACATTAGGTGCACTTTCTCGACTTTCTTCGAAGTTTGGGAGCGGTCTCAGTCAGCATAACTTTCCAAATTTTTGAAATAAGTTTTCACAACTATAACGCGTTGTTCTTAAAGCGTTCAATATTTAATAATCGGAATAGACATATGTGACATCTGTCAAATTTCAGAGTTGCCACTTGCACAAAAAATTAATGACACTAAATTTAAAGAGTGCAATCTTACTGGCACGCACTTTATAAAGATATTGCTACAGTATATGGATATACACGCTGAAAAATAACGGCCCCAGCAACATATTGCAGGAACCATGTACATGTTTGCAAGCATTGTTTTCGTGCATTAAAAATCTGCTGCATTTTGTTTCTTTATTGAGACAGACACCAGTGTTTTCAGCAGTTTTCAATAAACAAATCCACATTTGTATCACAAATAAATATATTATAACCTATTAATCATTGTGTCCCAAACATGTTATATTGAATAGCAAACACAAAGTGTTTGGACACAAGTATACAATATTTGCGTAAAGGTACAAACACGTTATATTTACATCCAAACAATAAAAAAGACAAATTTTTCAGCGTGTAGAAAATTAAGGGGGTGATCATGTAAGTTATTTTCACATTGACGCAGTTTTTCGACATCTTCCCTTGACCAAATTACGAATCTACGAATGATTTTTGTTAAAATATGTATATAAATTTTACATAAGTGTTGACAGAAATCTTACGACAGATAATTTTTTCGTTTAGATGGTGTAAAATAAGTGGTGAATTTAAAATTCATCAAAAAAAATTCAGATGGCGCAGATCATAGAGTAATTAATATACACATAAAAAGTGTGCATGAGTGTGACTGTATTACTGACAGTTTTTATCGCAGAGTAATGACGTATAGAACTGCCAACTCTCTCTCTCTACATTACTTGATGGTTTTTTACAGTTTGTATTTATGCCAGAATTAGGACGTAATACAAATGAAAATAAAAGAATATTCTTGTGTTCTTTCAAATCAAAACTCATTTATTGCATATAAAGTTATTTTAAAAGTCATAAGAGTCAATAAAATCAAATTAAATCAATTTTTAATTCGCCTATCGCGCATTCTCCGTCATATTCTATCCTGTATAGACCTGTGTCGAACTCGTTCACTAGTTCTCGAACTCGTTCATTTAAAGTGCCCGGACATAACAATCACGAACACAGTCGCGGTATCGAACATGTGCATTATATACGTGAGGGTGTTGTCAGGTCACCCTAAGTGAACTATGTAGTTCATGAACTACCCAACTCTAATCCTGTATCAAATTTGCAACTATGAGGTCGATCAGCTGTTTCATTGAAACCCCCTGGCGCAGATATGGTGGAAATGGTAAAATTTAGTAGAAAAAAAAATGATTTAATTTCTCTTTTTGTGTTATCAAAAATGGTGGATTTTGGTCGTATCCGAATTAAAAATGTTCGGACGCAAACAAACAGCCGTGGCTGTATGGTGAAAATGGTGAATAATCGAATTCCGACGTCAAATTTTGTAATAGAAAATGTTGTTGAAGTCGAATTTTGTAAGAAAATTTTGCCGACGTTAAATTTTGTACTAGAAAATGTTGCCGACGAAATATTTTGTGATCGAAAATATTGTCGACGTCAAATTTTATAATACAAAATGTTGTCGACATCAAATATTGTAATAGAAAGTTGTCGACATTAAATTTTGTAGAAGAAGTGCACATTTGTAATAGAAAATGTTGTCGACAACAAATTTTCCAACAGAAATATTGTCGCCGACCAATTTTCTACCAAAAAATGTTGTCGACGCCAAATTTGTTAACAGAAAACGTTGCCGACGTCAAATTTTGTAATAGAAAATTTTGTTGATGTCGAATTTTGTAATAAAAAATGCTGTCATCATCAAATTTTTTATTATAAAATGTTGTCGGCATCAAACTTTTAATAGAAATTTTGTTGAAGTTTTGTCGACTACATTACAAAACGACTTCGGTTAGTGACAAGTGTGAATACACACTGCACACACATCGAAACGATCGTCCAGCGAATGTAAGTTCGAAACCCACCCGCGGCATTTACATTTTTTGTTTACTAACAGGAAAAACTTCATCTGTTAGCCTAAAACGAATTATATTTGCCGGCGACAAATATTGTAGCAGAAAATGTTGCCGACACTAAATTTTCTAATAGAATATGTTGTCGACATCAAATTCTATAATAGAAAATGTTGCGGCATTAAATTTTGAATTTGAAAACATTTTCTTTTGCAAAACTACGTTTTTTTAAAGCTAAATTTGCTTACTAGTTATTAACCACCTTCGTATTGCAAAGTTCAACAACTTGTTTATGGTTTTCGTATTTGCGATTGTTGTGTTTCGCTGAACTTCCAAAACAACCAACCTTTCCAAAAAGTAAAAGCCGGTTGTGTTAAATTGCGAAAACCTTTCATTAACACACAAGCGACGCGATTAACAAAGTACCTACATAAGCTGCTGGAGGGTGAGAGGTACATATTTTTTTCGAGTTTGTAAATGTCTCAGCCACGTACTCAAAAATTATGGAAAGCAACAAATACTCTCTAAACGATTTCAGGCATTTAACATCTCACATGAAGTTGCACACACGAGAGGTGTGAGGAACCACAAATGGTCAGAAAGTAACAGAAAATACATGACACTTAAGGGGAAAAGACCGTCTGACAGTTCAGCAGTAGGTTTTGAACTGTTAATTTTGTTAATAAGGGAGAGTTAGGTAGAGAGTAGAAAAGAGTAGGAGAGCAAAATATGATGGTACACTTTCGGAAAAGATGCACAGCAAGAGGTACTAGAGTTCAAAACCTTACATCTAACAAATACACGCAAACACAAATCTATTTAAAGAGATGGTTCGAAGAGTTTCTCACACCACCACCACCCCTCTTTATACAGATTTCATGCATTCTTGTCAATACTAAATACATACTCTATTATAAAGTAACTCTGGTGATGCCTCTTTTTGTTGTTGTAACCGCCACATTTGTTATAAAAATCCCTCAATAATCTTCCTGTTGATAGAGACAATAATAACAAAGCGAATATGAGAGGTAATTTGTTCTGTGAAATGGAAGAGATGTTGATGATGGAGATTTAGGCACAAAATTCAAATTACTACCTACATAAATGAGTTCAACAAAAATGAATGGTGTTTTTGTTAAGAGTTTATTGTTGTGGATTTGCGGAATCATCTCCTCTTCCAAGTGAGAATACCTTCTCTGTTTACATTCTAAATTTTATTGTTATCGTTTCTCTGTTTACGCTTTTTGTAAACAAAAGAAACGGTTTATTTTTGTAAAAATAAAAAAATTCTACAAAAGGTCAAGAGATGTATGTAGATTGTCGGCTCAGAGAATTAAAGGTTACAGTATTGATAGACTTTCCGAGAACGAGTCAACAACATACTATTGTTAAATAGAGGAAAAACAATTCCAATAATACAGAATTCGTCTACGAGAAAATTCGGAAACTTGGTCGACATGAATCTTGTTATAGCCCACAATAGGCGTGTTTTGGTTACACCGCTTGCTTAGATTATCGCTTGTTTTGTATGGAGCACTTAGCGAGACTTAGCGACAAAGCGCTATGTTTATAAATTTTTTAAATTTAT